>PVIU01008527.1:0-82585 GCA_004026605.1 Ondatra zibethicus
ACACACCTATATACGCATTTGCACAGACACCACACCACATATGCTCAACATGGGCACACACCTATATACGCATTTGCACAGACGCCACACCACATATGCTCAACATGGGCACACACCTATATACGCATTTGCACAGACACCACACCGCATATGCTCAACATGGGCACACACCTATATACGCATTTGCACAGACACCACATGAGGTGGGCCAGTGTTGAAAGTGGGGTTAGTTGGGTCCTGTCCACCCACCAGCAGGTGCTGGAGAGTCCAGGCACTGTCAGAAGCCCAATACCAGTTGGAGTTACAAAGATTGGATGCTCTACCTTCTTTCTAGTCTCATCCTGGGTTCTATCCTGGGCCAGAACACTCTGGGAATGTGTGCTTCCCTTGCAAAGGTTTGTAGGAGGACTTGGGGAAAGGCAGATTTTCCTCGCTCTGTCCCCACTCCTGTGTGTGTGTGTGTGTGTGTGTGTGTGTGTGTGTGTGTGTGTGTGTGTGTGTGTGTTGGCACCAGGTCTGGCGGGCCAGTGATGGGTAGTGATGAGTTTGTCTGTAATGGGGGTGGGGGAGAAAGCAGGCTGATCCTCCAGAGGCCCTGACCTCTTCAGTGCCTGGCTTCAGTTTCTACCTGCACTTTAATCTCACTTGGAGTCTCTGCCTGGGACAGATCTGAACAATGCCAGCCTTGTTTGCCACGGGAATGTCCTGTCAGGATCCCTATCAGTTTCATCAAACTGAAGGGCTGAGATTAAGGAGCTGTCCGAGAGCCAACGCAACTGGTTTTCTAGTTCTGTAGAATAGAGGGGCTGTGACCCAGGAGCTGGGCAGTCGCTTAGGAGAGAAGAAATGGGGGTGCTCCTGCAGGCCTCGGCCCAGAGAGGTGCTCAAGCTGATTACCCTATAATTCACAAAAGACATGGTGGAGCTATTCAGAGTGGTCTGCTGAGCGGAGGATTCCATGAAGACTTGTTAAGGAAAGACCATTAAACACATAAATCCTGGGTACACACGTGCAGTATAATCCCATGCTGGTTTAGAAATGTAACTGGGGCTGGAGAGATTGCTCAGTGGTTAGAGCACTGGCTGCTCTTGCAGAGGACCCAGGTTCAGTTCCCAGCATCCACATGGTGGCTCACACTATCTGTAAGTCTACTTTCAGGGGACCTGACACCCTTTTCTGGTCTCCATGGGCACTAGGCATGCATGTGGTACACATATATACATGCAGGCAAAATATGTACATAGAAAAATAAAAATATACAACCATAGCCTGGTGTGGCAGCACCCCCATGCAATCCTAGCACATAGGACACTGAGGCAAGAGGGTCAAGAGTTTAAGGCCGGTCTGGGCTACAAAGTAGGATCTTGGCTCTAAATAAATAGATACACACATCTGCAGGCCATCAGATGTGATGAATGACATGAGGTTAAGACAATAATTAAATCTGAGGAGCCCTTGGCATGTGTGTGTGTGTGTGTGTGTGTGTGTGTGTGTGTGAGAGAGAGAGAGAGAGAGAGAGAGAGAGAGAGAGAGAGAGAGAGAGATGGGTGGGTACACATGTCCTGGCACACATGTGGAGTATGTAAGTGTGTGTGTGTGTGTGTGTGTATAGAGAGAGATGGGTGGGTGCACATGTATGTCCTGGAACACATGTGGAGTGTGTGTGTGTGTGTGTAGAGAGAGAGAGGGAGATGGGTGGGTGCACATGTACGTCCTGGCGCACATGTGGAGTCAGGGGACAGCTTTGTGGAGTCATTTCTCTCCTTCTAACTTAACTTGTCTTCCGGGGATCAGACTCGGGTCATTGGGTTTGTCCAGAGAGAACTTTCCCCACATTCTTTCTGTCTCATGACCCCCTTTTGTAGACGAGTCTCACTCTGTGACCAGGCTCAGCCTAGGGTGTGCAACAGTCCTACCTCAGCACCCAGATACTGAGGTTACCACACATGACCAAGAGTAAATCTTTTTATTTTTTATGTGTTTATTCAGAGATGGGTCTCATGTAGCCCAGGTTGGCCTCAGGCCTGTTGGGTAGCCCAGGATGACATTGAACTCCTGACCCTCCTGCCTCAACTTCTCCAGTTCATTAGATTATGGACAACACTACCATATTCAGCAATCATGGCCTATTAAAAACAAACAGCCACTTAGCACTGGGCATATGGTCTCCTGTTTACCTCTGCAGTAAGTCACCTAAGATGACCCAGGGAGGTGAACTGTCTCCCAGCATTGTGAGACTGGAGAACCCGTTTAGAACATCCTGTCTGGGACCTGGCTTCGTCTTCTCCTGTAGATGAAGCAAAGATAGATTGAAAGCAGAGGAATTCGGAAGGTTGCCACTTGAAGCCCCTGGGTGTCCCCAGGTGACTCTGGCCTTGGGTTAGCATCCCTAATTCCACGCCTAACATGTGACCTTTGATACTCCCGTTTGGTCCAGGGTTGAGCTGGGCTGGCCTTGCAGGTATAGCTCCCTGGTGCTTGCCCCGAGCTGAGCTGACCAGTCCAGGGATGCTGGACAACCCTAGCTCTGCCCGGCGACCCCTGCCTGTCCACTTGTCACACCCGTGTTGCCACGGGGGGAGCAGCTGACAATATTGCATTGCTCTTTTGCCCTTAATTGTGAACACTTCTCCTCCCGAGGGCTGATGGGAATCCTAACATGGCTCTTCCTCGTGGGACCCTATGGTGTCTTTCTACAATTTCTTTCGGTTGTTTATCCCCACAGTAAACCTGGGCATTTGCTGAGATCCCAGTGTTATCCCTGGGGTCTGGATGAAGTGAGGATCCAGATGCTCACGTGCCGTTCACCAGCTCCTTCACAGTCGGTTCTCAAAGTCATTTATGTATTAGAATTACCTGGGGAGGTTGCTGTGCTTCTTCTTAGAGCTGAGACTTACTTGGGCTAGTGTGGAGCTTCGGTACTGAGGAGCCCCGCCTCATCTCATCCTTCCCCAGAGTCCAGGGAGCTACAGCTGGTTTGGGGACAAAGAGTTCCCTCTTCTTGATCTGTCCCTACCTAAAGGAAGCATGTGCATTAAGAGAGCTGGGTGCCCCCTTCTGCTGTTTTGCTAACCGGACCCAGTATCAAGCTGCCTTCTAAATACATCTATGGTCATAGGTCAGCACAGCTCTCAGTCCTTGTCTGGGAAACTTCTTTTTGTGGTAGACAGCTAGTAATACAGAGGTCCAGAGCTGGTCAGAGTGCAGAGGATGAGTAACCACAGAGTTCTCGGTCCTAAACGAGAGACATCTTTATCAAATCCCCTCCCAACATAGCTCGGGAAGCATTGCAGAAGGAGGGGCAGAAAGACTGTAAGAGCCAGAGGCCGGGAAGGCCTACTGCGAATGGTGTCTTCTGGGCACCTCAGAGCCATTGCACTTGTGAGCTCACGGTGGCTGCAACTGCCAGCTCATGGCGTGTTCGAGGTCAAGCTGGTCAACATTCTAGCATAGATGAAGGGGAGGCTCAAGGAACTCTATGGGAGCTCTGGGCAGGTGGCGGCTGCTGGGAAGAGAGGGTCTGCTTTCTTAGGCAGGATGCCCGTGTTGCAGTAATGGCCCTATACCTCCATACAAGGATGGCACTAGACTCGGGGCTATGGAAAGACAACATTGGGGTGGAGGGTGGGGTGGAAGAGTTGGAGAGGGAATTGGGAGTTGATACGACCGAAATAATTTTATGCACGTGTGAAATTCTCCAAGAATAAATTAGAATGACATCCAAGGTTCTCAGTGATCCACAGTGAGATGAACACTCAGAAGGGCCCAGCTCTTTTCCTTTTCCCTTCAGTATGGAATCGTGCTGGATGCTGGCTCTTCCAGAACCACCGTCTACGTCTATCAGTGGCCAGCAGAGAAGGAGAATAACACAGGAGTGGTCAGCCAGACCTTCAAATGCAGCGTGAAAGGTAAAGGGGACAGGGAGGCCTGGGCTGGGGTCAGGAGAGCGGGAAGTGCCCATCTGTGGAGCCAGCTTGGTCTGGAACCTTTCCTCTCAGCCCTCTGTCTGGGGCAGGGATGTCGGGGCAGTGAATGGTCTGAGATTTCCCCCTTTAATGCTCTCCTGGGTGATTGTGAGAAACCTGAAAACTTGTGTATGAGAAAGGAAGGGGCTGCTTCCGCACAGCGAGATCAGTGAGCCAAGGTTCAACCTTTTCTTGTGCAGATTTTCCAGCTCCCAGTGTGCGCAGGAGGATGTGAGAAAGTCAGGTGGTACATGCTTGACGGGTGGGCAGTGTTGGAGGAGAGGAACACACACAGTAGTGCAAACACACAGACACACAGACAGACAACACACACACACAAGTATGCTGGCAACCAGGTCATGCAGAGTGGCTCCCCCATAGCAGAACTAGACACTTAAATGGAGACCACCAACCGAGGCAGGGATTGGTACCCCCCCCCCAGGACATCCTGAGGGTCTAGACCTCTGGAATGTGCTTGGGTTCGCCAACCTCTGAGGCTGGCCACCTCTCTGAGAAAACAGAAACCCAAATTAGCGCTGGAGAAGCCACGTGTCCTCCAGGGTGAGACACTTGCCAAACTTCCACTATGTAATTTCAGCTGGAGTTTGTGGTTTCTGATCCCTCAGAGTGTGTATGGATTCCTGAGGGAACACTGATCAAAGGAGAGACGGTTCATCCCTGGGTGCTCTGTGGTTTCCATGACTCCATCTTGGCCCCGAGTCACAGATGGCATCCAGGCTGTCAAGAACTCCTCCCTCCCATGGACAGCTAGTGCGTGAGGGTGTATAGGTGTGCATGTATGTATACATGTCTATGGCAGCCAGAGGACTTCCTCGGCTGACAGTCCTCAAGTATCGCCCACCTCGGATTTTTAATCTCTCTCTCTCTCTCTCTCTCTCTCTCTCTCTCTCTCTCTCTCTCTCTCTCTCTCAGCTAGGAAGCTGGCTAGGGAGCCCCAGGGACCCTACTGTCTCTGCCCCACCCCCAAAGCTGGAATTACAAGCACACACCACTCCCAGCTCTTGGGTTCTGGAGGACAGAACATTGCAAGTGCTTTAAGTCCGAACTGTCTCCCCATCCCCCGACTTTTTATTTAGAAGTCTTTTTACTGTCGTTTGTTCTAAGGAAGGCTAGTGAGTTCTGACCGCTTGCTCTTCAGGCTCTGGAATCTCCAGCTATGAGAATAATCCCCAAGATGCCCCCAAGGCCTTTGATGACTGTATGCTAAAGGTCAAGGAGCAGGTGCCAGAGTACCTCCATGGGTCCACCCGCATTTACCTGGGAGCCACGGCTGGGATGCGCTTGCTGAGGTAAGGACCAAGGCCACATAAAGAGTCCATGTTATTCTGTCTCTGGGAGCAAAGCCCCAGAGAAAAAAAGCCCACATTCTGCTGTAAATTTAGGCTTTGGTCTCTGGGAAACCTTTAGCCATTATTTTCACAGCGAGTAAGAAATGCTTCTAAAATGGGTTCCTTCTCTGTGGTGATTTCACCAAGACGTCTAGAAAAGGTCAGACTGACGTGACATCTGGTCGCCGGGGATCCTGTACTTCCTTGGAGAATAGTTGTTTTGGGCATGGGTAAACAGTCAGTCAAATTCTGTGGTAAGTTCAGCCCTTAGCCACATCGGCTCTGCCCCTGTGCAGAATGTTCCAGAAACCTTTGCAAGACAATGCAATGTCTACCCCTCACCCAGGTCGAAACCTTTGGGATTTTTATGAACGTCTCGTTCCCTCCACTCTGTTCCTGTTGAATCTGTACAGCAGGACATGGATCCCAGGGAGATATCTTTTGTGTCTTTGTTTTGTCAAGACGAGGTTTCACTCTGTTGACCAGGTTAGCTTGCAACTTACTATGTAGCCCAGGCTGTCCATGAACTTACAGCCATCCTCCTGCCTCTGCAGATTATAGGTGTGATCCACCATGCCAAGTCTAATGTCTTTTCTCTTTTTTATTCTTGTTTTTGTTTTGTTTTGTCTTCCTGTGCGGTGCATTGAACCCAAGGACCTTGCTATGCAAGTGAGGTCTGTCTCCTATCTTGCTGGGCAAGCGCTCTGCCAGTGAGGGGTCTCTCCCGCTCTCCCCATTTCTTTACTCTAGTGTTGCTTTGACCTCAAAACAGAATTTTTAAAATAATTCCAGAACAACAATGGAAATGTAATTTGTCCAGGGTCCCGGCTGCTTAGGGTTTTGGAAGTAAGGTGCCCTGTTCGTGAGCCCAGCAGGAGAAAGGACCAGGCAAGCCCGGGCGCTTGAGCACCATCACATAAAGAAGCCCAGAGCATCTGCTGCTGGAGAGGACCTTTCTGGATGTTTCTTTATCCTTACCATTGCCTCCGCAACCAGGGCCTTTTCCTCCTTCCCTCACTGAGCAAGCAAGCACCCCAGCTTCCTTTCCCCACAAACAAAGGGAGCGTTGTCTCCACGTGAGCTTTCTCCAGAGCAGCCGTTCTCAACCTTCCTCACGCTGCGGCCTTTAATACAGCTCCTCGTGTTGTGGTGACCTCCGACCGTAAAATTATTTTCGTTGCTGCTTCATAACTTTTGCTACCGCCATGAATCATGATGTAAATGTCTGATATGTGACCCGTGTGAGAGGGTTGTTCGGGCCCCGGTGGGGTTGCCACCCACAGGTTGAGAACCACTGCTCTACAAAGTAACACGGCAGAAAGGAGCTCTGGTGACACGGTGCCTGGGTAACCTGCTCCTAGGGTCACATCTGTTGTTTCTCTGTTCAGGGACCTCGTGTCCCTTCCTGGGTGAAACTCAAGGAATCCAAAGGTTGAGCCCTCTCCCTTCTCCTTACATCCCAAACTTGCTGTTTTTAGCCAAACAAGGCTCCTTTCTATGATACCCTCCCCCCCCCCCCCGAAAGGTCACTGTTATGTCCTCTCCAGTCTTAATGTTCTCTGCTGACCTGAGATAGAGCGAAACAGATAAGAAGACTTTCTGATTACCCACCTCCTGGTGGAAGGACCAGAGGGGTGGAGGAGGGGATGGCAAACGGGGCTTCCACCTGGCAGTCTGGCAGGTAACAACATGCATCCCACCTTCCCAGCCGCCCTGGGAGATCTACGGACCGGGCTGGGAGGAGGGAAACCCACCTTGCCTCAGCGGCGGCGCTCAGTCTCTTGTGTTCTGTGCCTTGCGTAGGTTGCAGAATGAGACAGCAGCTCATGAAGTCCTTGACAGCATCCAAAGCTACTTCGAGTCCCAGCCTTTTGATTTTAGGGGTGCTCAGATCATTTCTGGGCAAGAGGAAGGGGTGTATGGATGGATTACAGCCAACTATATAATGGGAAACTTCCTGGAGGTGTGTGGAAGAAATGCATGGTTTCTAACCTCACAATGTATCCCATCCCCACGGGTGACAGCTGGGGTGGAGGCCCTTGCTCAGGGGGCATTCCTTCCATGCAATGCACTGAGGAGGCACTCGGGGCAACAGCTAAGGAAGGGCATTTACATACTGGACCAAATGCATGGACCAGGCGAGAAATCGCATCGCTTTGCTCTTTCATAAGAAATTTGGGAGGGAATTAAATTTAACCCTGGGCTCATTTAGAAGGGCAGCGCAGCGTGAGGATGACCCTTCCAAGAGGCTCACGACTACCTGGAAATTAGAGTCCTCAATCTTTGTCCCCAGGGAGACGGAGTCTTCACTTGTGTCCCTGGTCTCCTCACAGTCCCCTCCCTGCAGAGGACAGTCAGACCACATCCCAGACTAGACCTTTGACTCCCCCACAAATATATTTTGAATTTTCAAGTTACTTGGCATGATTAATATTTGGGAACTCTCACATGAAACTCCACCTATCTAGCCTCTCCTGGCGTTAGAGGCCTTAGACTCAGTAGCAGGAGAGCAGGGAGCTCCTAGCAGGGCAGCATACAACTAGGCCTTCTCTGCTTTGTTGCCTCCCTGCCTGTGTATGTCACACACAGCTCGTGAGTTGCATGCATTTGTGTTACCAATTCAGCTTACAATCCCTAACGTAAGAGAGAACCAGCCCTGAGCTCTGTCCTTGCCTATCAATAGGACTTGGAAGTTGGGTGGAGCGTCCCGGCAAGCGGAGATGGTGTCTTTGGCTCTTCTTCCCATTTCTTTTCCCCACTATGCAGAAGAACCTGTGGCACATGTGGGTTCACCCACACGGAGTAGACACCACGGGAGCCCTGGATTTGGGTGGCGCCTCCACCCAGATATCCTTTGTGTCAGGAGAGAAGATGGAGCTGAACGCCAGCGACACGGTGCAGGTGTCCTTGTATGGCTACACGTACACGCTCTACACACACAGTTTCCAGTGTTACGGCCGCAATGAGGCAGAGAAGAAGTTCCTGGCGATGCTTCTGCAGGTGCTGGGGGTCTGAGCAAGGGGAGGGGGCCTGCCCTGAATGTCCTTCCTCACTCCAGTCTGCAAAGATAGAAATAGCATCGTAGTCTCATGTGATCCGGGATGCCTTTCTCCCTCCCGTCTCCCTTCCCTCCTCGGATGTGTTAGCTGCTTCCACCATATAGGAGTAAGAAAAACTAGGGAGGATCCTGACTGCAGCTATAGCTCAGTTGGGAAAATGCCTGCTGGGCAAACTTAAGGACAGGAGTTTGAGTCCCTGGACAGGCGTGGCTGGGTGTGGTGGTGCACACCTTTAATCCCGGGCTGATGAAGTAGAGGCAGGAGGATCTCTGTGAGTTTGAGGCTAGCCCAGTCTACACTGTGAGCTCAAGAAATGGCCAGACATGGTGATGTGTGCTCTGATGTGGATGCTCTAGAGGCAGAGGCAGAGGCAGGCAGATCCCTGGGGTTCGCTGCCCAGCCAGTCTATCCTACTGGGTCAGCTCCAGGCCAGTGAGGGAACCTGTTCCAAAAACAAGGTGTGGAGTGGAGAGATGGCTCCAGAGCTAGGAGCATTCGCTGCTCTTTCAGAAGGCAGGAGTTTAGTTCCTAGCACCCATGTGGCGGCTCACGACAACCTAAAACTCCCATTCCAGGGGATCTGACACTCTCTTCTGGCTTCTGTGAGCACCCAAATGCTCACATGTGCTCGTGTGCACACACACAAACACATGCACAAATAAAATAAATGCTTTCAAAGCTTAGGTGGAGTGGCATATACTTTTGATCTGAGCATTCATGAGGCAGAGGCAGGTGAAATCTCTATGAATTTGAGGCCAGCCTGGTCTACATAGTGATTCCAAGCAAACCAGGGCTACACAGTGAGACCCTTTCTCAATAATAATAATAATAATAATAATAATAATAATAATAATAATAATAATAATAATTATAATTTAACTAAAACAAAAATCAAGTGGACACTGGAGGAACAACACCTAACATTGACCTCTGGCCTCCACAGGTGGTGCACAAGTGTACCTGTGAGTGCATACACACACACACACCACATACACACACACATGCACACACACACACACATACACACACACACACACCAGGGCCTCATTCTTGAGCAGCAAGCACTTTGCTGACTGAGCCATCTATCTCCTTACCCTCCCAAATTGTTTTAATTAAATCAATCTTTATGTTTTTATTATCAGTCAATGTTTGATTTGTCTGCCTGTTTTATACATGTATATACCAAGTTACCTGAAAATGCCCTTGGGCAAGGTTCTTAGGACTCCTGTTCTCTCAGGCAGCTGTGCACACCGTAAAATGGTGGCTCTCAGCCTCTCTTTGGGCATTGCAGGGTAGTGGCAGGGAGAATCTTCCTGAAGGAAACTGTCCCATCTCACACCTCCCTGTCTTACCTCCAGAGCTCTCCCACTGAAACCAACATCAGCAACCCTTGCTACCCGCGGGGTTACAGCACCTCCTTTGACTTGGGCCACGTGTTTGGTAGCCTGTGCACTGAGAAGCAGAGGCCGGACAGCTACAACCCCTATGATATTGTCACCTTCACGGGAACTGGAGACCCATGGCTGTGCAGGGAGAAAGTGGCATCTGTGTTTGACTTCAAAACTTGCCAGGAGCAAGATGCTTGTTCCTTTGATGGCATTTATCAGCCCAAGGTCCAAGGGCCATTTGTGGTGAGACCAAAGGCCAGATGGCAGGTGGGGGGGGCCTCTGTACCCCCAGGGGACTGCCCCTCCCCCATCCCTTTTCCTTTCTCTGTCTTGCTGTCTTTATTCTCCACCCCCCAGATACTTGGCAAACTCACTGCCTCTGTCCCGCTCACAGGCATTTGCAGGGTTCTATTACACGGCCAGTGCACTAAACCTCTCCGGAAGCTTCTCCCTTATGTCCTTCAACAGCAGCAGCTGGGACTTCTGCAGACACGCCTGGATCGAGGTCAGTATTCAAAAAGAGAGGGTGAGTGAGCGTCAGGATAGACAGTAGGGTAGAACATTGTATGTGTGTGTTTGTGTGTGTAAACATGGATGAGTGCATATATTTATGTATGTGTATCTTTGTGTACATACATGTGATTACCCCATAGAGGCAGTGGGACCTGAGAGAATGGAGCTGATAAATCAGGCAGACGAAAGTCCCATGCAATAGGCAACTTTATTCAGAGCATCAGACAGTTTATGCTCTGGGGGTTAAGAAAGGTCACCTGAGTAAAGTGTGCAACCACAAGGACAAGCCACATGTGGCAAAAACATGCTTTTCCAAAGAGGCTCATAAACAACAGCAGCCGTTTGTATGAGTGACCTGAAGTGATGTCACTCCCACCCGCTACACCTGGGAGGGGAACAGAAACACATTCCAAGAACAGTTCTGTGTTCTGGAGAAACTGAGGTCACAAGACTCTTGTCTTGTTTTCTTGGAGTCTTCTTACGAGCTTTTAGAATTCCCTTCACGCGACTCCATTCTTGGACGATGTTCCGAAATGCACGTATGAATGTATAAGTGATGTCGTTAAGCATGTGTGTCCATGTGTGTGTGTGTGTGTGTGTGTGTGTGTCCATTGTGTGTTCAAGGTTAGCACATGCTATATGAGACCCTACCTGAAAATAAATAAATGAAAGAGAAAAAGCAGGGCAGGTCGAAGCAGCCTTGGTGTAAGTAATCTCTGTGACCTGGATTATGAGCAACACTGGGCAGATACTTTGGGTCTTATGCAATTGTGTGTGTGTGTATGTGTGTGTGTGTGTGTGTGTGACCTGCCATTTTTATCTTGAAATCCTGAGACACTGCTGTCACCCTCAGGTGCTCCCATGTGCACATTTGGGGGTTCCCCTGCCTGCCCCCCCTCAGATGTCTTTACCCCCTTTCCAGCTCCCGTCCCTGCTTCCCAGATTTGATGAGGTGTATGCCCGTTCCTACTGCTTCTCAGCCCACTATATCTACCACCTGCTTGTGAACGGATACAAATTCACGGAGGAGACTTGGCCTCAGATACGTTTTGAGAAGGAAGTAAGTCAAAACACAAACCGGTTTCTTGTTTTCCTTACCGTAGAAAGGTTTTTATATGTGTGGATATAGAAGAGAGGTCAAAGGTTAAAGGATGACCTAATCTTGCTGATTGCTTGTGAACACCCCAGGAAAAGAGGTGACAATTTAAAGCCGTTGTTCTCAGGAGATTGCTGCAGATGAAAAGATTGGAATTGAGGGCCAATGGATGGGTACCCAAGGATGGGGGTGTCTGGGCATGCCAGATGCCAGCCTTCAGCTCAGATTGGAGTGTAGTCAGTATCGAGGGACATTCTGGTGAGAGACCGGGACATATAAGTGCCTGAGACTTTTCATCCTCAGAAAGAACTGCAAGTTGAATTCACGTTTTTATTTTTTTTTCTTTTGGAGACATGGTCTCACTATGTAGCCCAGGCTGGCCTGGAGCTCACTACGTAGCCCAGGCTGGCCTGGAGCTCACTACGTAACCCTGGCTGGCCTGGAGCTCACTACGTAGCCCAGGCTGGCCTGGAGCTCACTACGTAGCCCAGGCTGGCCTGGAGCTCACTGTGTAGCCCTGGCTGGCCTGGAGCTCACTGTGTAACTCAGGTTGGCCTGGAGCTCACTATGTAAGTACTAAGATTAAGGATGTACACCACCACTCCTGGCTTATAATTTATTTTATAACATAATAATTAAGTACTATCCATGTTATAGAAATGACAATGTAAGATACGGTGTTGAGGGACTGAGAAGTTCACATTAGCTCCTTCTCATTTAATGAGAATTTTCTCTTTAAGGGAACCTGAGGTCACTGTGATTTTAGACTAAACTTAGGGATGGGGAGGGCCTTCTTGTCTCAGTAGTAGATAGATGGTAATAGACAGATGATAGGTGATTATACAGATGATAGGTAGATTTGAGAGATGATATAGTGGATGGTAGAGTGATGTGTTGGATGGGTGGGCGGTAGGTAATAGATTAAATGATGATAGATGGATGGAAGATAGATAACTGGAAAGATATGGACAGATAAATTAGGCACATGGACAGAGAGATGATAGATAGATAGATAGATAGATAGATAGATAGATAGATAGATAGATAGAAGATAGATAGATAGATGATAGCTAGAGAGATAGATAGATATTGCCTAGATCTAAGATGTTTAGGAAGTGGAGGGACAGCTGTTTTGGGCAGGACTTGCCTGTGAATCTGTTTGGCCATGCTGTGTTCCCGGTTCTGATAGGATGTTCTCAGTTCAGAAATGGCTGGAGTAAAGCCTACAGGATGTCTGGAGCCATGCTGTTCAGTTCCAGCTTTGGTAAAATTGGATTAATCCAATCAATATCCCGAATTAAGCTTGGGGCTGTCTATTTTCATGTAAGTAAAATTGAGTCATCTAAAAAGAAACAAAAAACAAAACAATGAGGATGTCTGGAGGTGTGGGCCGCTGCTGGCCCATGCGCCGAGCCCTCTCCTAGCAAGCGAGGGCATCTGCCTACACACTGCAGGAATGGAGAATATCTCTGTACTGAGGAGACGCTCTGGGTTTAAATTTCCTTCTGGGGGCTGGCCAGATGGCTCAGCTGGTGAGGGCCCTTCCCACTGACCTGAGTCAGTCCCCAAAACACACAGTGGAGAAGAAGACAGCTCCTGCTTGTTGTCCTCTGACCTCCACATAGGTGCTGCCACATGTATTATGTTCACACACACGCACACACATGCACACACACACAGAGACACACAGACACACACATACATACACACACAGACTCGCACACACAGACACATACACACACAGAGACTCACACATACACACACACACATATACACACACAGACACACACACATACACACAGACACATACACACTGTAAAATTTTTAAATTTTACTTTCCTTTAATGGTAAAGAATTCGCTCCTGGCCAAGTGATTATGTATTTACAGTTTTGAGACAGGATCTTCCTATGTCACCTTGGCTTGCCTGGAACTCATATAGGCTAGGCAGGCTTTGAACTCCCAGGAACCAGCCTGTCTCTTCCTCCTGAGTGCTGGTGTTTTGTGTGTGTGTGTGTGTGTGTGTGTGTGTGTGTGTGTGTGTGATGGGTGATAAGAATGTAAGCAACCAGGTGGTGGTGGCACACGCCTTTAATCCCAGCACTTGGGAGGCAGAGGCAGGCTCCCTTTGAGTTCGAGGCCAGCCTGGTCTACAGCGTGAGTTCCAGAACGGCCAGGGTTACACAGAGAAACCCTGTCTTGAAGAACAAGAACAAACAAAAGGGGTGTACACAGACCAGAAGGTTTCTACACAAGCCCTGAATATAGTTTAAAGACAGTAGCTGAACAGGGAGGTGATACCACAAACACATAGAACAAAGCAAGAATGAGCAATTTTTAGGAAGAAAAGTAACACTCAAGAGAAGAAGAAGCCAGGGCAGTGGTGGCGCACGCTTTAATCCCAGCATTCGGGAGGCAGAAGCAGGCGGATCTCTGTGAGTTTGAGGCCAGCCTGTAGTAATTGGCGAGCAGGCTGTTTGTCGTCCCAGCTACCCTTGGCTGTGTCCTGCCGCCCGGTTCCCTGTGCCTGGCTAGCTTAACCCCAGAAATAATTACACAGAAACTGTATTCATTTAAAACACTGCCTGCCCCATTAGTTTTAAACTCTTCTTAGCTAACTCTTACATCTTGCTTTAACCCATATCTAGTAATCTGTGTATCACCATGGGGTCGTGGTTTACCAAAAAGATTCTAACCTACGCACATCTCAGGCCAGAGATTCATGTCGTCTGCCACACTTCCCTTCTTCCCAGCATTCTGTTCTATCTACTCTGCCCACCAAAGGGCTGCCCTGTACATCCCTGTAATCCCAGAACTCAGGGGCAGGGACTCAGGAGTTCAAGGTCATTTCAAGGTCATCACAGCTACAAAGTGTGTTTGAGGCCAGCCTAGGATATGAAGGCAAACATGGTCAGATTAGATATTTAAAACTCCACAAGCCAGGCTGCTTCTGTGGTTACTGTTGGGGGACATTGCAGCAAGAGCAAAGGGGGTGGTTTGGAAAGGGATTCTGACATGTGCTGAATGTCTGTTACATCCTGTGCTAGCCAGGCATGCTGTCAAACACTTATAATCCCGGTACCCGGGAGGTGGGAGCATGAGGATTGGGAGTTCAAGGTCATTCTCTGCTACATGGTAAATTCGTGACTAGCCTGTAATGTGTGAGATCCTGTCCCAATGCTAATATACAAATGAAAAGTTAAAAAGAATAATATACAAATTGAAAGGTTTTTTTTTTAGATTTATTTATTTATTATGTATACAGTATTCTCAGTATTCTGTCTGCATGCGTGCCTGCAGGCCAGAAGAGGGCACCAGATCTCATTACAGATGACTGTGAGCCACCATGTGGTTGCTGGGAATTGAACTCAGGACGTTTGGGAGAGCAGGCAATGCTCTTAACCGCTGAGCTATCTCTCCAGCCCCCAAAGTGAAAGTTTAATAAAAAGTTTTCTTAATATGAAGCCAAGGAAAAGTGGGGAAAGGCGCCTGCCTGACCAGGTTCCATTCTAGGGTCCTTGTGGAAGGGGAGAGCCTACTCCTGCACGCTGTCATGTGATTTCTACATGACACGGAAACACACACACACACACACACACACACACACACACACACACACACACACACACACACACACACGCGCGCGCACGTGCCCACAGGACACTAAGCAAAAGTGTAATATGAATAAATAACAAGCAAACACTGCCCATGGAAGAAGCCAGTACTGTCATTTAATAGCTGGGTCAACAATTTTGAAGAAGAGCATCATTTGAGATGAGGAGTAAAGATGATAAATTTGATTCACTATAGATTGCAAATTCAAAATATGGAGATGTCTAAAAAGACAGCCTTGAAATATGATAGTTAAAAAGCAGATGGAAGGCCCGATGTGGTGGCGCACGCCTTAAATCCCAGTACTCTAGAGGCAAAGGCAGGCAGATCTCTGTGAGTTTGAGGACAGCCTGGTCTACAGAGTGAGTGCCAGGACAGGTGGAATTACATAATGAGACTGTTTTAGAATAGGGACAGGGAAAGGGGAGGGGAGAGGAGGGAAGGGAAGGGGAGAGGAGGGAAGGGGAGGGGAGAGGAGGGAGGGGGAGGGGAGAAAGGGAGGGGGAGGGAAGGGAAGGAAAGGGAAGAGGAGGGAAGCGGGACCTATCAGAAGACATGAACACAGCAGGCTTCCCATTTGGCTGCACACTGTTTCTAGGAACCAATCTTGGGTTGGGTAAAGACCTTCTAACCCTTTCCTTAAGCACAAACAGGCCAGTCACCCCTCACAATAGGAATAGTTTCACTGCTGAGACAGTGCCTCAGCTTAGCTGGGCTTGTAGGGAGCTCAGTTTTCTGATCATCCTACTGAAGGGGGAACCAAATTCTTTGTGGTTATGGTGCAGTATCAGAACATAGGCAAACCCTTTGACCTTCTCTTCAGGGTGCCCTGATGTGGCATTCCCCTCTGTATGCTGTGAATATGTTTTATTATCATTGGTTAATAAAGAATCTACTTTGGCCTATGGAAGGGCAGAATAGAGCTGGGGCGGGGGCTAAACTGAATGCAGGGAGAAAGAAGGCGGAGTCGGAGAGACATCATGTAGCTGCTGAACAAAAAGATGCCGGAACCTTACCGGTAGGCCACAGCCTCATGGTGATACACAGATTAATAGAAATGGCTTAATTTAAGATGTAAGAGCTAGCTAGGAATACGTCTGAGGCATTGGCCCAACACTGTTGTAATTAATATAGTTTTTGTGTGATTATTCGGGACTGGGTGGCTGGGAAACGGAGGAGCAGTCTCCGTGTACAATGACCTTGTGGGGCTGACAGTAGAGTGGGCTGGGACCAGCCTGCAACCCTGCCTGAGAACTGAGCCATCTGCTCTCTTCCACAGGTGGGGAACAGCAGCATCTCCTGGTCCCTAGGCTACATGCTCAGCTTGACCAACCAGATCCCAGCTGGAAGTACCCTGATCCGTTTGCCGATTCAGCCCCCTGTCTTTATGGGCATTCTGGCCTTCTTCACCGCCATCGCCTTGCTGTGCCTGGCGTTTCTTTTGTATCTGTGTTTAGCATTCAGGACAAAGGGACGCTCTGAGAACGCCTTCGAACAAGCAGTGGATTCCGATTGAGCCTTCCAAGCCTGAGACTGCCTGTAACTCGCCAGAATGACACCGGACAATGTGAGCAAAGTGGCTGCCACGAGGACCTGCTCCGTGGTTACATGCCAAGGTCACGTGCCTCTCAGCTGCTGGCTCCCGTCAGAGCACCTCCTGGGAGTCCCTCAACTAGCCCTTGAGAGTTGCCCCTGCAACCCCTCCCCACCTGATTGCTGATCCACTGGGAATCAAGGAGACACAGGCAGTCACGCTCAGGGACTTTGCTCCATCACTCCAGAGGAAGTTGGGAACATAATAATTTATCATGGAAGAACTGACCACAGGGCTCAGCTTCCATTTCCTCTCTCTCACTGTTCTTCCTAGCAAGGAGCCCATGAAGGCTCTGACTGGGACATCTCACCCACGCCATCCTATAGGTCCTTTGTAAGTCTTTTAGTTGTGAGTCCAGCCCTATCTCAAGTCACTGATACTTCTTTTAGCAACCCCATAAGCATTAAGCTCCCTGACTGGTAGGTTGTAGCATTGAGTGGGGAAGATGATAGTACAGAGTCTCATGTAGCTCATGCTAGCCTCCAACTCACTACGTAGCCAAGGATGACCTCGAACTTCTGATCTACTCCTGAGCGCTGCAATTGCGGCTATGAATCACTACACCCAGTTTATGAGGCGCTGGGGCTAGAACCCCTGGGCTTCACGCATGCTAGGCAAGTATTCTACCAGCTGAGCCACAGCCCTAGCCTAAGAAGACTGCAGCCTCAAGGATGCCTGGCCTCTGTCATGTAGGCAGAACCTGAACCACGAAGACACGCAGAAGCCACTAGAACGGTAGCTCTTCTCATTGTGGGGATCCCCCTGGGGCTCTGGTCATGCGGCTGCTACTCGGTGTGTGCGGTGTGTGCCGTCATCCTTGTGTATGGTCTCACTGCTGTGCTCTCACCCAGTCGACCGCTGGGGGCTGCCTTTCTACTGTCATCCTTGCATGCGGGTTTTCCCGCCGCTCTCACGGGTATACGCGACCCTGTCCTAAGACATCCCAGTCTGGAATTTCTGTCCAATTACTTACCCCAATTACTGTTCTCCCTGAGTAGCTGCCACACTTGATTTGGGGGAAAGAAAAGGCAGTTTTGGGAATATTTCCCTCCAAAGTGGGAAGAGAAAGGGCTTCAGCAAGCCCGGTAGCTACAAGCTACACATCAATGCTATTTCGCATGGCTGGTTGTGGGCATCATATGGAATAAACTCTTTATTTTTATTTTGCAATGCGTATCTGTTAATTTAAATATGCAGCCCTTTCTCCTAAGAAGATAGGGTGGTATTTTTAAGAAGAAGACGATTCCTATTACGTAGCTCTGCTCTGCCTCCTCTGTGCTGGGATTCCAGAGTTTATTTTTATTGAGTAACAAGTTCTGGGTATTGAACATGGATCTTTTGGTTGGCATGCCTTTTACTGACCAACTGAGCCGTCTCCCCAGCCCTTGTTTCAAGTTTGAGACAGGGACTTGCACAACTCACAAAGATGCATAAAGCAGAAGTAAAAACAGGTGCTGGAGAGATGGCTCATTGGGGAGGGTACTGGCTGCTTGCTTTCCTAGAGGTGGCTCATTGGCGAGAGTATTGGCTGCTCTCCTAGTGGACCTGGGTTCAGTTCCCCACACTGATATGGTAGCTCACAACTGTCTCTGTCTCTAGTACCAGGGGCCTGATTCCCTCTTCTAACTTCCTCCAGCACCGAATGCATGTGGTATACAGCCAGACATGCAAACAAAATGCCACATACATAAAATTAACAAATAAAAATCTTTTTAAATAAAAGCAAAACAAATCTTTAAAAAGAATGTCAAATATTTTTATTTTACTTGCTAATCTCTGACTCCTAGAAGCCTCCCAGTTTATGATTTTAAAAACAAAGATGTGTCTAATAAAACCAGAACATTCTCTGTGCTTACTGTAAAAAGCTCTTGAGGGCTCAGGATCGTGGCCAGATAACAAGTTCTCAGTTGTACAGGTAAGAAAGCAGCTCTAAGTGTCTCTCCTGCCAAAGTCATGTCTCCTTTGATGTGTCTTTTTTCTCACACCTGTAAGTGTGTAAACCCTCACTCAGTTGTGTTCCACACGTTATATACATCACAGATATCTCAACCCTGCTTGTGTTTACACACTCATAAAGCCACACCCATCCCACACTCATACACTGTCCCAGCTATTCTCTCACAGCTCCTCCATCTGTGCTCCTCCTACAGATACCCAGACCCTATACCATATCCCCCAAATGTCTAACACACACACACACACACACACACCCCACTGGCTCTCTACCACCACTGCTGCTCACATTGAGGTACTGTTTTGCACACATTCACGCCTGATCTCCAACTCAGATCTGTGCACATTGGTACAGCCCAGCCTTGTTGCTCTCGCCTTAGCCTCCCAAGTAGCTAGGATTGCAAGTGTGCACCACCACAACCCTGCATACAGAGAGCTTTGAAGTTTCACAGAGAGAAGGGGACTAGAGGCTAATCTGGCCAACATCACACAGCCAGAGACGGGCAGTGGAGCTTCCCAGGACCTAGTTCTCCTAAAAGAACAGGTACCAGATGCTCTGTCTACACTGGACTGCAGGGTCAGAACAGCCACTGTGAGCAGATAACAGACGCAAACAAACAAACTTCCGAGGAACACTCACTGGAGCTAGCCCAATCAAGTCCTGTCAGTCCTCCAGAGCGCCTCTCTGATCCCACCCTCTCCACTGCCCTCTTATGATACAACAGGGCCAGGGTGAAGAGGGACTTGTGCACGGAGTTGCAGGGTGGCAAGGATTTCCAGTCCCTCTTGCCTGGAATATCCTTTATCTTAGCTCTCTGCACCTGCCCTGACGGAAAGCGTTTCCTTGGAGTTTCTCACCCTTGTCTCCACCTGCCGGCACCAGCATGACCACAAGGCACCGCTTCACTCTAGCTCTCCAGCAAAGGCAGACTTCTCAGGATGATGGATTTATTGAGAAGGGCTGAGAGATGGTTCGGCGGTTTCTAGAACTCGCTGCTCTTGTGGAGGACCTACCTACATGGCGACTCATAACTGGCTATTAAACTCCAGTTCCAGGGGATGTGATGCCCTCTTCTGGCCTCTGCGGGTACTGAGTGTGTTTGTGCTTGGTGCTCGGAAAAGGCATGCAGAAGAACGCTCACAGGTGTAACAATTAAGAAACTGAAGTGGGGCTCATTTGGGGCTACCGAGATGACTCTGAAGTTGAGAGCTTTCTTGCTGCTCTTGGAGAGAATTAGAATTCAGTGTCCAGCTCACAACTACTTGTACTTCCATAGCCTCAGGGGATTGGCTACCTTCTCTGGCCTCCAGGGGACCCCTCCCCCCACATTAGTACAAACTAGATAAAGGGCTTAATGACCATAAAGGCCTGAACTTGGTTCCCCTTCACACACATGAGAAGTTAGGACTGATGGACTTAGTGGTCATGCTGGTGCCGGCAGGTGGAGACAAGGGCATTTCTGGGGCTCAGTGGCCAGCCCAGCGGAACTGGCAAACTCTGGGTTCAATGAAAGACCCTGCCTCAAAAAACAGAGTGAAGAGCAACTGAGGAAGGCATCTAGTGTGCTGTTTTGTTTTTGTCTACTTGACACAAGCCAGGGTCATCCTAATGCTTTGGCCCTTTAATACAGTTCCTCATGTTGTGGTGACCCCCCAACCATAAAATTTATTGCTACTTCATAACAGTAATTTTGCTGTTAGGAATAGTAATGTAAATATCTGTGTTTTTTGATGGTCTTAGACGACTCCTGTGAAAGAGTCTTTCGACCCCAAAGGGGTTACGACCCACAGGTTGAGGACTGCTTCACTAGACCAAAGACAAGACTTGCTTGGAGAAGGTTAGCTTGTCAACGAAATGGAGCTTGAAAGAAATCTGAAAGAGCCTGATGCTTTTTGGCAAAGGTCTTGAGACATCCCCTCAAGGATGTGCTCTGGTCTTTCCAGGAGCAAACAACAAAGCATTAGAACATCAGAGGGTGTCCGGGTGCAATGATGGGGGACCTTGGTTATGCTGTCTATCCTGAAGGCAAAAGAGAACAGTGAAGGGACGGGAATGGGTGACATAATCCAACGTCATGTCCATGGAAAAGTCCTGTAAACTGAGGGACTTCCCCAGTGTTTCCCAAAGCGTGCTCAGTATACCACTGGATTTTAAACCATCTCAGCCCTCCCCCAAACTGCGGTAGGGCCAGGGAACTCTCATAAAGAAAAAAAGGATTTTTCTTTTAAAAAAAAATTTTAAGTTAATACACACTTGGAGAAAAAAGGGCACAGCTGCTAAGGGGCGATCTTTGTCTGCACAAAGTAGAGACTCCCATATTGTACTGGCGGGTGAAGGGATGCCGAGACTCAGAAGCCTGCCACCTCCAGCAACTGTGGCCTGCACCACGGAAAAACAAGATACTAGTTTGCTGTTTTTTCTTGCTTGTTCCCACGCGTGTGCACCTGCATGTTCAGTTGTGTGTGCATTGCTGTAAAAGGCTTCATTCCTTTCTGTCTTATTGTTTGAGACAAGGTCTGTTGTGGGACCTGGAGCTCACCAAGTAGGCTAGGTTCTTTGGCCAGTGAGCCCCTGGGATCCGACTGCTTCAGTCTCCTGAGGGCTGGGCTTAGAGGCCAGTCACCACACCCATAGAAGTTACGTCGGTGTTAGGAGATCTGAATTCCTGACCTAGCACTAAGTGCTTTACCCACTGAGACACCTCTCAGAGCCACGATTCATACTTCAGACACTCAGGGCTTTGCCGGCTGTGAATTTTATGTAAAATAAAACAATATAGTAAATATTCTTATTTGTTTACTTCACTTCGGGTTCTGTGTTACTTTCACCCCTACTGTTCCAAAGTCTCAGAGATTTTGCTGCTACAGGCTACCAAAAGTTATCCATTCTCGTTTATGGACTCTATAGCTCCCAGTTTGTGCTATTAGGAAAAAACGGTTAGGTATGGTGGTGCACACCTTTAATCCCAGCACTTGGGAGTCAGAGGCAGATGAATCTCTGTGAGTTCAAGGCCAGCCCGGTCTACCTAGTTCAGGGCAGCCAGGGTTACATAGAGAAACCCTGTTTCAAAACAAACAAAAAGCTAAAAAAGTACTGGTATGGCCACTCTTGTTCATGTCTTTTAAAACTATATAATTTGGGTCAGTGATATGACTCAGTGGGTAAAAGGGGCTTGCTGCCAGGTCTGACGACCTGAGTTCAGTCCCAGGGACCTACGCTGTGGAAGCATAAAACCAACTCCCCCGAGTATTGACCTCCACATACGCCCGGGGGCCTCGTGCCCTCGCACAAGCATAAATAAATAAATGCAAAAGTAACACTTCTTCTCAAATGATTCAATCTAAGATCTGTAAAGGAAACGTGACCTGTGGGTATGGCGACATCTGGGATTCTGGACCCAACCACGTCCCTCTTTTTTTCCCAATGTCCCTTAAATTTGCCTCTTAAAATAGGGTCATTTTATGTATCCCTGGCTGGCACAGAACTCGGTTTGAAGAGCAAGGCAAGCTTGGAATTTAGAATTGTTTCTTTCTGCCTATGCCTCCCGAGTGCCGGGATTAAGGGCGCGGGCCACCACACTCGGCTGATCTTCAAATCTGCGGATACAAAAGCAAAGTGAAGAGGGGTGCGAGCAGTTTGAATAGAACGCACAGGCCCTGTGCCTCTCCTGTCCCTTAAATGCGCAGGGGATGACCGTCCTGCCATGCCAGAATTCGGGGAACTACGGCAGGAGCGTTGCTGCGGGCGAGAGACCTGCCTAGAGTCAACACTGACAGACTTGTCTCAATCCTAACCAAACCCAAACCAAATAAACAAGAAAGGAAAAACTGGAACGCCAACTTCACAGCACGTGTCCAAGAAGCCGAAACCTGAAACAAGACGCCACCGCCATGCTTTCACCCACCGAGCATGCGCAGACGCACGTACGTGCGTATGTCCCCCTCGACCAATCGGTGGCCACGCTGGACGTCGGGGCGGAGCTTCCGTCGACACATGCGCACGGCCGGGCGGGCCCTCTTCCTTCTCGCTGAACGCCGCCGACATGGTGAGTGTGTGTGCTCAGGGCTCCGAGCGCGGCCGTCGTGACGCTCGCCCTCCGCCCCGGGCGGGCGAGTCGCGGCGTGGGGTGGCTCTGCGTGACCCGGGCCGCACACGGGGAGGCGGCGGGGCGTGAAATCCAGCCCCCGGGGAGCGCGGCTCGCGGTCGCGTGTAAGGCCCTGCCGGGCGCCTAGGCCACGCGTACGCAATGGAGGAGAGTTGCCGGGCGCGAGGGTCGGGAATGGCGGCGCGGCGGCGGGGCGTGGGTCAGGCTCGATCCGTGCGCTTATCTCCCGAATATCAAAGGGAGCGTAGGAGGCCGGAGAATTTCGAGGATGGGTAAGGGCAAACCCAGGAGACTTTATGGAGGGAAAGTGGCTACAGGACATTTGAGCCGAAATAAATGACGGTTACTAAGTGCAGTTCCGGCCTCTGGGCGGCTCCTGAGCCCTATGTTGCCGGTAAGCAGCGGACTCGGAACAGTTAAAGCCAACCCCTGTCTCTTCTCTCCCTGTTTTAGGTGTTCAGGCGCTTCGTGGAGGTTGGCCGGGTGGCCTACGTCTCCTTTGGGCCTCATGCTGGAAAGCTGGTCGCGATTGTAGATGTTATCGATCAGAACCGGGTACGTGTATAAGGAGTGTTTTACGGGCTTTTATTTAACGTAGCAGTAGGTTTGGCAACACCGTGGATGGTCCTCGGGTGGAGTTCTTTAGGATACAGCTTTACCTTGGAGGGACCATTGTTCACGGGGTCTGAAGCACACAGTTCATCCTAGATTATCTCACGAAGTAAACTAGACAGATGCTTTAGTCACGGCCAGAATGCAGTGAGTCTAAATGAGGTAACTAAAGGGAGTTGACAGGGGCCGGAGAAACAGCTGTTGGTAGAGCGTTTGCCCAAGGCTCAGGAGTTGGTTCCCAGCTCTGAGGTTAGGGCTACCTCTGGGAGGCAGAGGTAGAACTAGGAGTTTGCCACCAGCTTGGGCCACTTGATCCTGTCTGGGACATTGAGCTCAGAGAACGCATGTTGGCCTTATTAGAATAGTGGTGGCCGTTTAGTCCTGAACCAGACAAGGGGAGTTAGCATGTTCAGCCATCTTAACTTAGGTAGCCGTCTGAGATCCTTGTTCTGTATTCTAGGCTCTGGTGGATGGACCATGCACTCGGGTGAGGAGACAGGCCATGCCTTTCAAATGCATGCAGCTCACTGACTTCATCCTCAAGTTCCCTCACAGGTAAGGCCCGTTTCGAAGTTGCCTTCCAGTTTGTGCCACTGTCTGTTTCCCCTTGAGAATGCACAGACAGTACAGGAGGTTCAGAGCCAACCAAGAAAGCGGAATTTACAGTTATCAAACAGACCTTAATTCCTTAAATCGACCAGACATTTTTGTCATGGAAGTTACCCATATTTTTGTCTCCCTTTTCTCTGTATTTCATTTTCATACAGTAAATTCAATGAGGAAGTCTACTCTTGCTCCCTGAGTCGCTTTGCTGTGTTACTACTGCTTTTAGCAGAACAGAATCGTACCTGTGTCTTCATGTCAGGGGAGCACCACCGAGCAGTAGCCAAGTTGGCCTGTGGTTTTTAACTTGGGTGCTTCTGGTTTCCTGCTATGTGGCCCAGACTCGCACTCTTCCTGCCTTGGCCTCCCTTGGTGGTGGAGCTCTGTGTGCTACCATGCCCCGCTTTAAAGTGCAGAAATCGTCCTCGTGATTTGATGGACTTGGGTGTGCTGGCCATAAAGTAGTTAACCTACGAAAGCGTGTTTCCCGCTTGTAAGAAATGGAGGCGACAGAACTGGTTGGCTTTCTGTTTTTCTTCGAGACAGGCTTCTTTGTGTAACAGCCCTGGCTGGCCTCAAATTTGCTTTGTAGACCAGGCTGGCCTCAAACTCACTAAGATCCACCTGACTCTGCCTCCTGGTGCTGGGATTTAATTTTTTATGCAAATTAAAGCGCGCTGTCCTGCCTTGCTGTGAGGTTGTCAGGTCAGCAGCGGTTGGTGTCCTGAAGCACCTCTGTAATGTGCCGCCACAGCGTAGACCCAGCTGGTGTGGTTTGGGAGACAGGTGGTTACAGTCCCCTTATACTGGAATGGTCACAGCAGTAATGGAGTTTGTGGTGGATGAGAAACTTGGCCAAGTTAGTGTACAAAATTAAACAGGTGGTTAGTTAACAAAAAGATGTGGTTTTATGCAGATGTAGTATGGAAGTAGCAAGTGTGTTCAGAGGTGATTTCCCCCCCCCCATCTTTGAAATTGATCTTTTTTGGGCATTACCATGCCTATGTGTTGTGAAGTCAACCAAAGCTGGGTTTGATGGGAGGAGGTGCTGTTTTTGGCTGTGTAACTGCAAAGCTAATAACATGGCCTTGCTCTTCATAGTGCCCGGCAGAAGTATGTACGAAAAGCTTGGGAGAAGGCAGATATCAATACGAAGTGGGCAGCTACAAGATGGGCCAAGAAGATTGATGCCAGGGAAAGGGTAATGACGTAAAGCCTTTGCGTTCTGGGACCCCGGGGTTTGGAGATGGATGACAGGAGAGATCATTCTTTTTTCTTTTAACAGAAAGCCAAGATGACAGATTTTGATCGTTTCAAAGTCATGAAGGCAAAGAAAATGGTGAGTTTTCAGGTGTACGTGTTATGTGCAGGGTATAAGGGGATAGTGGCCAGTCCATGGTGCTTTGTGCAATTGAATTTCACAATTCCTTAAATTGTTAGGTTGGGGCCAGTGAGACAGCTCAGTGGGTGAAGGTACTCAGGGTTAGGTGCTGGCCTAATGACCTGACCTTGAGTCTTAGAACTTACTGATGGAAGGAGAGAACCTGATCCCACAGAATTGTCCTTACATGATGTACATGTAATAAGGATTATAAAATAGTGTCCTTATTAAAGTTTAGTTGCATGGAAGAAGCAGTTTAATTTTTAGACAGCGAAGAGGAAGTTGTTTGCATGCCTGCCCTGAATGCTCTCTTGTGTTTTCAGAGGAACAGAATCATCAAGACTGAAGTCAAGAAACTTCAGAGAGCAGCTATCCTGAAAGCCTCTCCCAAAAAGGCGCCTGTTGCTAAGGCTGCCATTGCAGCTGCGGCCGCAGCAGCAGCTGCTGCTAAGGGTAAAGTTCCACCCAAGAAGGCCACAGGACCCGCCAAGAAGGCCGCAGGCCAGAAGGCTGCAGGCCAGAAGGCAGCACCTCCTGCTAAAGGTCAGAAGAGTCAGAAGACCCCAGCCCAGAAAGCGCCTGCTTCAAAGGCAGCTGGCAAGAAAGCATGAGGCTGTACAAAGGAATAAAGGTTTTTTGACGTGTTGGCAAATCTCATGTGGACTCAGCTTGTCGCCGAGTGGGTATTAGAAAAGATAGGAAATTGTAACACGATCAGTTTCTTACTCTCTACCCTGGCCTTAATAGCATGCAGCTGTCGTCACACTGAACCTGTATGCACAGGTACCTTGACAGAACAATGTCCCTGTCCCTTGTACAGATACATCCCATCACTTTGGTGAGTCAGTTTAGTGAGGTTGTTTAAAGACACAGTGGGCTGAGCCGTAGTTGAGTGGTAGGAGTGCGGTGGGATTTGGACTATCAAATAAGCTTGCATATTTCTAGGGAAAGTGGGTAGATCATTGCAGGATTATTTCCAGCAGACGGGGACTTTTCGGTTTGTTGACTTAGGCACAGTGGAGTACTGGAATCCAGTTGGAAATGACTTGGGCTGAGGGGACAGTTCTGCCTTTGTAAGCATCTTTTGAGGGCTCTGGCTCCTTCCATGAGGGTGCAGATTGAGTGTAGAATTCAGGCTGCTCCTAGTAAGTGGTGCGATGGGGAACAGTCTTGGGTGTCCTTTAAGAAAGGGGCGTGAGTCTGGTGGTGGTGCACACCTTTAATTCCCAGCATTCAAGAGGCAGAGGTAGGCGGATTTCTGAGTTTGAGGCAGCCTAGGTAGGATAGAGAGTTCCAGGACAGCTGGGGCTACAAAGTGGAACCATCTTGATTTTGTTGTTTGGTTTTGAGACAGGGTTTCTCTGTGTCCCTGCCTGTCCTGGAATTCATCCTGCAGACCAGGCTGGCCTCAACTCGATAGATCCACCTTCCCCTGTAGCACTGGGAATAAAGGTGTGCAACACCACCAGCAGAAACGCTACTTAAAAAGCCAAAGGGGAGAAAAGGCATGAACTAGGCAGAGGCAGGAAGACCTGAGAGGCCATCTGGGCTGCACAGTGAGACTTAGCATCCCAGAAGGAAGCCATGCTGGCGTAGGGCACTGGAAAGGAATGGGACGTGACAAGTAGAACAGATAGGCCAAGTCATAGAAGCTGGTGTTTCATTGTAGCCAGCGCTGATTGTCTTGCAGCTAGATGGGAAAGAAACCGAAGGTACTCATACGTCCAGGCACTTTGGAGTACACATTGGGCTAGCTGTTCAGGATGGTTGATGGCCTAGAGAAAAGACCAGCTCCATTCATTGAATCATACTTGGTTGTATATGTGTCTCGGGTTATAAAGAGGTTATGGTGAGAAAGGAACTAAAACATGGATAGAAGTGGAATTAATTAAAAGTTGGTACAGTGATCATCCAGTCTCAGCCATCATATCATTTGAGGTCACCCCACAGAATTGAGTAGAAAAAACAAATTTGACTGATTAAATAGCCCCCTCCCTGGAGCATTACAGGCCGAGAAGAGTATTTCTGTGAAGTTCTGCGAGCTGGGATCTCCAGCCATTCCTGGGTTCCTGGTGTACACGCGTGTGTGTGGCTTTCAACCAAGTGATTGGTTATGAAGCAGCAGGTTGATAGTGCACCAGAGCAGATACCTAGGTATACTCAGGCTGGCTTCTATCTTGAGTGAGGTCAAGGTGGGTGGGGTGAGTGGTTAGTGCCTGGGAACCAGCAGCTTCATAAACGGTTCACAGGTGTGTGGTGATTCGTTGGGGCATGAAAATTTGATTGATTACTAAAGATTTCTTAACCTTGGGACTGCAGTGAACTTGCTAACTTTGGGACAATTGGGGTCTCACTTTGCCTGGCTTCCAGCTTGAGTTCCAGCAGACTTCCTGCTTGTCCTTCAGCATAGGCTCTTGACCACCACACCTGCTTCTCCTTGAACATAAAAGTTTGCTTGAGGAAGACTTGTAGTCCAGCCGAGCCTTCGAAGAGCTGGTGTTAAGGTGTTGGAAATGCCCAATGAGAAATAAACTGTAATTTTCTGCCTTATAATTCCTACTGCTTTATCATTTTAAAGAAAAGTTTATTTTTTATGCATATAAATGTTTTGCCTATGTGTGTGCATACACCTCATGCGTGCCCGGTATCTGTGGAAGCCAGAAAAGGGCATTGGGTTCCCTGGAACAGGATTTATGGGTGATTGTTAGGCACCATTGTGTATGCTGGAATTGAACACCAGGCCTTTGCAAGAGCAGCAAGTGCTATTAACTTCTGAGCCATTCTCCAACCTCGTCATTAAAATACTTTTAAAAAAATTATTTCTGTTTTTGGGTGGGAATGTGTGTGTGAGTGCGGTGCCAGGCAGTCCACAAGAGGGCCTCAGATTGGCTGGAGCTGAATTGAGCCGTCTGGACTTAGATGCTGGGACCCTTTCCAATCACATCAGTATAAGAAACTGCACCGATGGTCCAATCTTTATTTGTAGAGGTGTGGCCTTTTTTTCTTTCTTCAATTAATGTTACTTAAAATTGGTGCCAGAGAAACAGTTCAAGCGAATTTGTAGTTTATGTGCCAGGCTTCTGACGCTGCGTGCCACTTGTCCCAGTGCGCATGCGCCCAGATGTCGCAACGCCTACCCCTAAGACCATCCTAGTGCACACGCGTCGGAGCCCGAGGAGCTTGTTTGCCCGCTTACTCTCAGGTGCGCATGCGCTCCGAGGTGCAACAACCCCATCTTCACCAGAACGTAGGGTTGGGTTCGGGCCCCAGTACCACCGAGATGAGGCCTCCGGGCGGCCTAGAGCGGCCTGTGTGCGCTCGCGCTTCCGTGTCGGCGGTGTGGCGGGCTTTGGAGAAGAGGTTCGGGCGAGTTGGTTTACAGCTGTCGGTGCCCACTCACGGCCCGATCTCCTCCGTTCCCAGCCTGCCACGAGCGGACCTTCCTCTGTGAGTTCCTCCCGCCAGCGGCAGTCCCGGGGCGCGGGGCGTCATTGCAGCTCTCCTTCTTCCCGGGGCGCGGGACGTCGCTCCAGCGCTCCCCAAAGTCGCCCCGCGCTGTCAGACCGCACTGCAAACCCTGCAGAGTGGAGACCCGGTAGCCCCTGCGTGGGAGGCAGGGAGCCAGGAAGGCTCTTGGGTGGGGGCGTCACGGTGGGAAGTGTGGAGCCCGAGCATCACAGGCTTCTCACGCTGTCCTCTTGACTTCTAAGGTCCCGCTCTGCCAAAGCCAGAAGGTAGTGCTTGAAGCCAGGGACACCAGACATGCCCCAAACCGCTTGGCCTCAGGTGAGTTAGCTTCCGTTCTCAGACTAGCTGTCAGTTATCCGGAAGGCCAGGCTGTGGCCCATGTGACTATGTGGTGGAGAAAATGCGAACTGGGAGTGTAAGGCTCGCGTTGCAGATACTAGTGGAAGAAAGGATACCCACGCCTGTACATCCTTGAGTGTGGAAGCTCAGACCGAGTCACCGGCTGGAGTTAGAAGTTCTTCACTGAGTTAGTTGTGTCGCCAGTAGGATGTGCTGAAGAAGCGGAAGCAGGAATATCAGGAGTTGGGAGCCAGCCTGGGTTACACCTTGGTGTGATGGAGATGTTTAAACATACTTGCCGCTCTTCCAGAGGAACAAAGTTTGGTTCCCGACGTCCCTGCTGGGCATTTCACAGTCACTGTAACTCCAGCTGCTTCCAGGAGAGCCGATGCCCTCTTCTGGTCGGTGGGGGTACCGCAGGTGTATGGCAGACCCCAATCACCCATCCATCCATAAAAAAACAAAACCTTCATCCATTGTGGATATGTCCTCAAGAGATCAATGTTTTGTGTGTATGCATTTTCTTTTTTTTCCCATGATATTTATTGAGCTCTACATTTTTCTCTGCTCCCCTCCCTGCCTCTCCCCTCCTTCAACCCTCCCCCAAGGTCCCCATGCTCCCAATTTACTCAGGAGATCTTGTCTTTTTATACTTTCTACTTTCCACGTAGATTAGATCTATGTAAGTCTCTCTTAGTGTCCGTATTGTTGTCTAAATTCTCTGGAATTGTGGTCTGTAAGCTGGTTTTCTTTGCCTTATGTTTAAAAACCACCTATGAGTGAGTACATGTGATAATTGTCTTTCTGTGTCTGGGTTACTTTACTCAAAATAATGCTTTCTAGTTCCATCCATTTTCCTGCAAAATTCAAGCTGTCGTTATTTTTTCTGCTGTGTAGTACTCCATTGTGTAAATGTACCACATTTTGCGTTTTCTTTTAACGTTTTCCCCCACACTTGTGTGTGTGTGTGTGTGTGTGTGTATAAGTGTGTGTGCCATAGAAGGTGTGTGAAGGTCAGATGCCAACCTCCATGAATCAACTCTTCTGCCTTGTGGGTTCACGGTATCGAACCCAGGTAGTCAGGCTTGGCAGCAAGTAGCCCTACCCTCTGAGCTCTCTGGGGGAGGGGAGGGGCTCAGGAGGATGTCATTGGCTGGGAGTGAGGTTTGCTGTGACCTGTGGGTGCTCTCCACACTTGGAATGTTGAGGCTACTTTTTGGATATTTGTCATGCAGAGTGCACACATTGTTCTCACAGCTGAGGCTGTCATGAGGTCCGTGCATCACAACATGGGTGGGAAAAGCTTGGACTTGTTACGTGTGTGATTTAGTGTTAATGTTTTGGTCACTGAATTCAGGAAACGTTTGCTCTTGCTGCTGTGTTTGGGACTCAGATTTAGTTGTGTGACCCCACTGGGGTCAGACCCAGTCCTGGAGCTATTGTTCCAAGGAAGCAGAACACATATACTTTTTTTTTTTTTTTTTTTTTTTTAAGAGAGCCAGTTTTCTTGTAAGACAGGAACATGCAGTTTGCAAAACACTAACTTTCTTGAGGTCATTTGTCCTCCACCATGGTCGGTACTGGGGAGTCTGAGGAATTAGGGGAGGAGCAAATGAGGCCGAATGCCTACCCTGTAGATGGGGGGAGTCAGGGTAAGCAATAGCCGACTGTAATAAATCCCATAGAAGAACAGGCAGCATGTTTGGTCACAGGACACAAACAGATCAAGGTGGTACTGACCAGGATGCTTCCTTCCTGCTGGTTTTCATGGGACCAGAAGATATACGTAGGACGCTTGGCGTGGGGGGTGTCATCATCAACAGTCTTACCCGGCTGTGGACACTGAGCCACAGTCATGACCAACATGACAAGACTGCCCATGGAGGCAACAGGAACATGATGCTATTGGAGATGGGGGTAGCCAGCTGCTTTCTGATTGGCTTGAAGGGTTGCCATACTGGAGGAAACACATGCCTGGTACTACACACCTGGCCACAGACCCCTTGGTTGGAAATTTATAGGACCTAGGGGATGAACCTCAGGCTGGAGAGATGGCTCAGTGGTTAAGAGCCCTGTCTGCTCTTCCAAAGGTCCTGAGTACTGGCTGCTCCTCCAGAGGTCGTAAGTTCAATTCCCAGCAACCACATGGTAGCTCACAACCATCTGTAATGAGATCTGGTGTCCTCTTCTGGCCTGTAGGTGAACATGCACAGAACACTGTATACATAATAGATAAATAAATCTTAAGAAAGAGAAAGAAAGTGGGAACATTGGTGCATTGGCCCCTGGCTGTGGTGCTGGCTGCTCTTCCCTGAGACCCCAGGGCCCCTCTTGCCCTCACTCAAGCTTGACCAGGGGGTGACCTTTGAGGTTGACCAGGAGCTGACCTTTGAGGATGTGGCCATGTACTTAACAGAGTCAGTGGGGCAGCCTGTGCAGAGGACCTTGTACAGGGATGTGATGTTGGAGAACTATGCCCATGTGGCTTCTCTGGGTAAGACCTTGTCAGAGCCCAGGTGCCTCCTCAGGGATTCTGGGAACTCTCAGGAGCACCTTAGTAAGGACTTAGATCCCAGCCTGGTGAGGTAGTTAGGGCGATGGGCATCCCTGGTAACCTTGGTTTTCTACCTGGACATCCTCTTACTCCAGGAGAGGGTATGGCTCAGTTACCTGAGAGTTAGGGGCCTTCTTGGCACCCCAAGAAGTTCCCTGTCTAGCTTTCCACCTGGGGTAGAGAATTGCTGTCCCCAGGGGTCTTCCAGGGAAGCAGAACCAGCCTCCTTCCTGAGGGAGCTTTCTCTCGTGAGGCCGAGGCCCAGGTCCTTGTTCCTTCCTGAGATAAGTCATACTGTATTATAGAGCCCAGGTTAGACCCCTCTGCAGCTCTGTCATTTGGATCAAGCCTGAAGGAATGTGGGCTGACAGAGGTCTCAGGAACCCTTGGCAGTCTATCCTCACCTGTTTTTCCTTCTTTCCTTCTGTAGTTGAATGTCCACCTCAAACCCGTTTTCGTCTCCCAGCTGGAGAGAGAAGTGCTCTGGGCCTCAGAGTATCTGAGCATCTGCAGTCCTAGTAAGTCCTAGATGCTCTGTAGACAAGTGTCTCTTGCTCCAGGGAGGGAAGTGCCTGAGCGTGGAGGTAGCCCCAGCTGTGGGCCGTTCCCGTGGTCCCCAGGCCCACGTGGTCCAGTAGCCCCAGCTGTGGGCCGTTCCCGTGGTCCCCAGGCCCACGTGGTCCAGTAGCCCCAGCTGTGGGCCGTTCCCGTGGTCCCCAGGCCCACGTGGTCCAGTAGCCCCAGCTGTGGGCCGTTCCCGTGGTCCCCAGGCCCACGTGGTCCAGTAGCCCCAGCTGTGGGCCGTTCCCGTGGTCCACAGGCCCACGTGGTCCAGTAGCCCCAGCTGTGGGCTGTTCCCGTGGTCCACAGGCGGCCCAGGAGCCCCAAGTCAGTTGCGTTTTCACCACCCACTCGCAGTTCCTTGTGCCTTCGTCAGGCATGGCAAAGACGTGGAGTCCAGCAGTGTTAAGGAAGGTGCCACCTGGTGAGCCAAACTGATTTTTGTCACAGGTAGGGGTTTCACATTTAAGCCATCAGTGGCTTTGTCTTAAAACTTTACCTTGCTGTCCTCTTTAGGACTATGTTGTCTTTGTCAGAGACGGGACAGTAGAGGACAGGCTGGGGACGTCCTTCACCTAACAGATGGGACAGTAGAGGACAGGCTGGGGACGTCCTCCACCTAACAGACGGGACAGATAGAGGACAGGCTGGGGACGTCCTCCTAACAGACAGGACAGATAGAGGACAGGCTGGGGATGTCCTCCTAACAGACGGGACAGTAGAGGACAGGCTGGGGACGTCCTCCTAACAGACAGGACAGTAGAGGACTGGCTGGGGACGTCCTCCCACCGTAACCACCCACATAGCCCGCTCACTTGCCATCTCCCCTAGATCGCTCCCAGCCTGGATTTTCCTGCTGGAAGACTGGTACATGCTGAGATTTTGAGCTCCTTGGCTTCTTTATCAGGGACTCCACAGAAGCTCACAGCTGTCTGGCCCACTTCTGTTGAGCTGCCTTTCCAAAAAAATTGTTTTTCTCCTAAAGCAGTATGTAGGATATTGAAAACAAGATTATTTGACATCACGTAGAATTTGGGATATTTTCCTTCATAGTAGGGAGAGTGTTTGTTCCGTCGGTGCTGGGAGTTGTAGTTCTGCGCCTGAGGCCTCCTGGAACGATGACCCGCCTCTCCCTCTGCTTTTCCCAGTCCCTTATTTCGTTCTGCTCTTCTGAGCCTTGGTCTCCATCCAGCTCTGTCTGTTCAGGAGGTTTCTGTGCTACTTCTGTGCCTCTTCTCCCTGTCACCTTCCTCCCCTACCCCCGTTGCCTGCTTTCCTTTCCATTTTCCCTGCCATAGCTCACTTTCCTTCTGTGGGGTCATGCTGGGCCATCCCGTCCTGGCCATCCCGTCCTGGTCATCCCGTCCTGGCCATCCCGTCCTGGCCATCCCGTCCTGGGCCATCCCGTCCTGGCCATCCCGTCCTGGCCATCCTGTCCTGGTCATCCTGTCCTGGTCATCCCGTCCTGGGCCATCCCGTCCTGGGCCATCCCGTCCTGGTCATCCCGTCCTGGTCATCCCGTCCTGGCCATCCCGTCCTGGCCATCCCGTCCTGGTCATCCCGTCCTGGCCATCCCGTCCTGGTCATCCCGTCCTGGCCATCCCGTCCTGGTCATCCCGTCCTGGCCATCCCGTCCTGGTCATCCCGTCCTGGTCATCCCGTCCTGGTCATCTTGTCCTGGTCATCCCGTCCTGGGCCATCCCGTCCTGGTCATCCCGTCCTGGCCATCCTGTCGTGGTTGCTTCTAGTGTTTTCTCCGCTGTGTAGGATTACCCACCTTGCCTCTCATCCCCCCCCTTAAGTTTTAAAAATTTATTTACATTTTAGTGTGTGTGTGTTTTAAGTACATCCATATGTTGGGGGTGATAGCAGAGTCCAGATCCCCAGATCTGTAGTTATAGGCAGTTATGAGCTACCTGACATGGGTACTGGGAACTGAATTTAGGTCCTTTGGAGGAACCGCGGGTGCTTTTAACCACTGAGCCATCTCTCAGCCCCTCTCATTCTCTTTTGTCAGATCTCGTAGCCATTTCAAAGGTGTGTCTCTCAAAACACCCTGCCAGGGAGATTATTTACTACACCTTGTTTTCCTCTTGGACACCAGCTAAGAACCTGCCATTCTTTTTTGTTGTTTTATTTTTTTTATTGATTTTTATTGAGCTCTACATTTTTCTCTGCTCCCCTCCTTGCTTCTCCCCTCCGCTCTTCAACCCTCCCCGAAGGTCCCCATGCTCCCAATTTACTCAGGAGATCTTGTCTTTTTCTACTTTCCATGTAGATTAGATCCATGTGAGTCTCTCTTAGGGTCCGCATTGATATGTTGTTTTATTTTTTTGAGACAGGTTTCTCAGTTGTTTTGGAGCCGGTTCTGGAACTCACTCTGTAGGCCAGGCTGGCCTTGAACTCACAGAGATCTCCCCAGTGCTGAGATTAAAGGCGTCGCCACCACCACCATCGTGCGCAGGACTGACATTCTGGCAGCCCTTGAACTGCACCCTGCTTTCTTCCTGGGCACTAGCTAAGGACTGCTATTTTTATGCTTGAATTGGTTAGATGCCGAATCCTGGACCAAGGGCAAAGAGCCCTCTTTGCAGCAGGAAGCCTCTGGAGAGAGAGCAGCCTGCAGCGTGCCCAGGGGAGAGGTGCGCAGAACCAGTGCTCAGCACTTTGACGGTGAGGCAGATGTTCGGCTTCAGTCCAAACCTGATCGTTCGAGGAGGTGTGAAGTTCTGTGAATGTAAAAACTGGGAAAATCTTCAGATTCAACTCCACGCTGCTTTGTCACCAGAGGCGTCACACCAGGGAAAAGCCCCTCAAATGTAAAGAGTGCGGCAAAGTGTTCAAGTTCACCTACGAGTGTATCATCCATGAGAAGAGTCACGTTGGAGAGGGGCCATGAGTGCAAGCGGTGTGGGAAGTGTCTTAACCCAGCCCCAGATGGTCCACAGCGGAGAGAAGCCCTGTGTCTGCTGGGAGTGTGGCAGGGCCTTCGGGAGGAGCTCGTCCTTCTTCCAGCATTGCAGGCTGCACGGGGGAGAGGCTCTTCCGGTGTCAGATGTGCCACATTGCCTTTAACTGCAGGCCACAGCAGATCCACATGGGGGAGAAACCTTATCAGTGTCCACAGTGTGGCGAGGCCTTCTCTCACAAGTGGCATCCCTCCAGCACCAGAGAGTACACGGGGGAGAAACCATATGAGTGCAAGGTGTGTGGAAAGGCTTTCAAGTCGGCAGGAGTTTTGTTCAGCATCAGCAGCTGCACCCTGTGGAGACCAAGGTGACTCAGGGTGATCCCCAGGACCTCCCTCCAGCCTTAGCTCGGGTTCTTTGCTTCTGCAGCTATTGCCTCTGCTGGCCTTTGCTCACACTGTAGTGGTTCCTTCTTCCAGCCCTTAGCTCACGATGCTGCCGTTTGGAGTACCCTCCTCGTCTGCCCAGATGGTGCTTGTCTTCCAGGGCCTGCCTTCTGCAGTGAAGGCTTCCTGGTTGTGTTAACTCCTTCTCAGCCCTCTGCGGCTTTTGTCTTAGCACTTCAGTTGGCTCTTTCTCCAGCAGCCGGTGCCACATAAACTCAGTAAATTCACTCAAAGACTGTGCGTGGGTAGAGAACAGAACACTGGCCCCTGCAGACTCACAGCAAGGGACACTGTAAGTCTGCTGGGCTTGGAGAGCTGGCCGGTCAGATTGGGAAGCCCCTGCACTGGCCACTGTAATTAGAAGCAACCTGAGGGTCAGTGAGATGCTCTGGCAACCAAGCCACACAACCTGAGTTCCATTCCTTGGGATCCACACAGTAGAAGGAGAGAACTGACTCCCAAATTTTCCTCTAACCTGGCACAAGGGCACCCCTACAGACACACACACACACACACACACACACACACACACATACACACAGAGAGAGAGAGAGAGAGAGAGAAAATAAACAGGAAGAGGCAGGTTGGGAGAAATGTAGCACCTGCAGGAGTAGAGAATTAGAGTGAGCTCCTAATAATGCATTTTAGAATTTAATGCAGATTCTTTTTTTCAAGTTTTCTCAGTTTTGTTTTTAATGTGTGTGCATGCCTGTGCATGTGCGTACAGGCACCACATGTGTGTAGGTGCCCTCAGAGGTCAGAAGCGTGATGTGGGTGCTGACACCTGTACTTGGGGACCCAGTAAGAACAGCAAGAGCCTTTAACTGCTGAACCATCTCTCCAGCCCCTTAATGTGGATTCTTAGTGCTGCTGTGCTTAGGAGGGGAGTCGGAACCGTCGACTGTGGGGGTGCTGGGGCCTCTGGCAGTCAGAGGAGCCCCTGCAGTGCAGTCAGCTGTGCACTAACACCTGTGATAGCCAGTGTGTGCCATCCTGTCTTTACAAAGTTTTCCTTTGGTTTTGCTCCTTATGTCTAGCCGTTTCTCTTCCGCTTTTGTTTTCATAAATAAATATGCAGAAATGTCTTAATTTTTCTTGTATCTGTTGTGTGAACTTTTCTTGGAGAAAAATCATTTTATGAAGATTATGTGTTTGTGTGTGTTCGTATGTATATGGACTCCTGTGTGGGTATGCGTGGACATGTTGCACATGTGTGTGGACAGCGGAGAACTACCAACCTCAGATGCCCTTGCCCACCTCTTTGAGTCAAGGTCTCCCTGGCCTGGTACTCACCCATTCTGCTTGACTGGATGGCTCTCAAGGCCAGGTTCCTGTCTCTGCCTCCCCAGCTCTGGGATTAAAGCACAGCTGTCATGTCTGGCTCATAGGCTGCCACACTGGGGCTTGCTTTATTTATTTTGGTGGGCTCTGGGGATCAAACACGCGTTGGTCCTCATGTAAGGCGAGTGCTTTACTAACGGAGCTCCCCCTCCCACACACCCTGGTTTTGTTTTGAAAGTACTAGCTTCCACCGCATGCAGCCTCCAGGAGCAGGAGTGGCTACAATACAGAGCCCCCCTAAAATGAATCCTAATGCTTGCGTGGAATATTAATGAAGTGCCGTTTAAGTTTTTCTTGGTGTTGGTCTTTAGAGAAACCTGTAGTGCCGTGGACAGGAAGGGACTGGAAGAAGAATGACTCCGAGTTTGTGACCTTTCATGGCAGTGACCTTCCTGGACATTGGTGGACCCGCCCACTTGTTCTTTATGCGGTGCAGAAACCTTTATGGTCATATTTAAACTTTAGGAGTCTGGTGTGCTTGCAAAAAAAAAAAGTAGTTTTCTGACTCAATTCCGTTAAATCCAATTTAGGGTGCCTGATGCTCCAGGTACCCGTTTGGGGAGATGTGCCTGTGGGCTCCTAGAAAGCTGTCTTGGTAAGGGACATGGGCGTGATGACTTGTAGTTTCCAAGTCTGTTTTTTTGCTTCTGTCGCCCTCCTTTGGAGCCTGCAGCTCTCCCAGGTCCTTCTTGGAGTGCAGCAGACCTTTTCGGGGCATGTGCAGTCTGCACGCAGCCTTACTAGCGGTCAGAAACAGCCTTTCTCTGTTGTTTGTTATTTGTCTTCCTGTAAATCTTTGGCTGACCTCCTCTTTGCCTCTGCTGCTGTTGTGCCCAGGGCAGTGGGGTTGAACTTTGCCACTGACTGTTTTTGCCAAAGTTCCTGGGGTACGGGCTTCCCTGAGGAACTGGATGGACAATGTCCCCAGAATGGGACTTTTCAGACATGTAACACAAGTAAGGTAGTGACCACGGGGGCCCGGGAGGTGGCTCAGTGGGTAAAGGAGCCTGCTGTCAAATCTAAGGAACTAAGTTTCACCCCTGGGATCCATGTGGTGGAAAGAGAGGACCCCAGCTTCCATGAGGTGTCTCCATGAGCATGTGCGCATGCATGCATGTGCACGTGCACACACACACACACACACACACACACACACACACACACACACACACAAAATACAAATAACATGGCTGGGCCGTGGTGGTGCACGCTTTTAATCCCAGCACTTGGGAGGCAGAGGCAGGTGGATCTCTTGAGTCCAAGGTCTACAGAGTGAGTTCCAGGATAGCCAGGGCTACACAGACTTGAAAAACCATAGATAGATAGATAGATAGATAGATAGATAGATAGATAGATAGATAGATAGATAGATAGACAGACAGATAAAAATGTAATACTTTTTTTCAAAGAATAGGGGCGATGACTGAAATTCAATAACTTACTAGCATTTTTTTAAAACAAATACACGGAGCTGCTCTGAGTGGAGTGGGTGGGGCGTGTTGTGTGTAAAGTAGCAAGCTCGGACTTTTCCAGTGGAGAGGGACGGAATCCGGCATCGTTTTCAGCTGGTTCCCTTTGCCCAGACTCTGAGGAAATCACTCTCACAGAAGAGTGAAGCGAAGCAGGGGTTTTCTGGATGGACAGCTATGCTGTGCAAACAGATGATGCGGGTCGTGATTTGTGTGGCTGGACACACAGACTTCAGGACAGTTTGGGCTGTCCCTCTGTGGACCTTGTGAGCAGCTCTTCCTTCTCTCTGTGCCTCAGATGCCAAGGTGGCTGAGCTCAGGACGATTTTCCTAATACAGCTTCCATACATCAGCCCAGGAGCTCCAGCCGTGGGCCACGGAGCTGCTGGTTTTCACCTCTGCACAGGACAGTGGAACCTGCGGGCTTTGACTTCACCACTACCAATGTTATTGAACTTAGGTTTTCTTCTCATTATTGAGTTGATCACACACACACACACACACACACACACACACACACACACACACACACACACACATCGCAGAAGTGATTTGCGTGTCCATTGTGGGTTGTGTCTGGTTTGCCTGTGTCCCTGGAACTTGTTCCACTGCCTCCTGGAGGTGTTGCAAGGAAAGAGCTCTTGTGAGAGTAAGTCTCTCCCTTTGCTGTGGCTTCCTGCCCTGCCCTGATTCCATTTGCCCTGGTATGTAACCGAGGTGGCCTCCACCACAGGCCAGACCAGCAGCCTCCAGAACCATGAATTAAACATCCCTCTCTCTTGGATTTTTTTATTATAGGCCCAGAAACATGGATGGATACAGCATCTGTCTTAGCGTGCCATATCTTAAGGCACACATCGTGGGTCTATTCCATCGGTGATGAGATGGATAGTGACATGTGGTTAATGTATTTACCAAGTTTCTCAGTTGTGTTTCATGTTGTTAATTGATACCTCTGTGTGTGTGTGGTACCTCTTTCTCTCTGTCTCTCTGTGTGTGTGTCTGTGACTATGGCACACATATGCCATGGTGCATATATGGAGGTCAAGGGACAGCATTAGGGAGCCATTTCTCTTTTCACTCCTTCTTTGAGGTAGGGTCCGTCACAGTGTTTCTGCCCCTGGGCTGTTTGCATGAGATGCATGGTTCTCTTGCATCGCTTCTCATAGTAGGAATGCTGGCATTACAGACACACGCGCTCTTCTGAATTTTCACGTGGGTGCTGGGGATTGGATTCCACTCATCCAGCTCGCGTGGCCAGTGCTTTTCTACGACAAGCCAGCTTGCTGGTGCCAGTAAGTGATTTTATGGGAGATGGTCTGGTTATAGCCTGTTCTTCCCCTGGAACCCCACCCTGGCATGTGGATAAAGATGATTCATGTCTGTCTGTACACTAGTTGAAGCATGAGATTGAAGCTGAATCGAGTTTTATAGTTCTACTAAGTTATTCTTGACAAGCAAATAGCAGCAGAGCGCCAGCCAACTGCACACTATTCATCCAGGAGACTGATTGACAAACCACCAGGCGAACACTGCCTGGTGTTTATAAGCTGAGCTACAGACAACATCCAAGAAAGATAGTCTGGAGCCTGGCAAGTTCTCAAGCACCAGGTCCTGCTGAGACTCCAGTGACCTTGGCTGGGATCATTCTCCAGCCCTCCTCTCTTCCCAAGATCAGGAAGCCCTCCCTTTCTCTGGGAGTCACTGAAAGCTCATTTTAAATTTTAAAATTTTATCGGTATGTGTGTGTGCGTGTGTGTGCACGCTCGAGTGCATGTATGCTCAAGTGCATGTGTACCCACTGGAGACCAGAAGAGGGTGTCGGATTCCCTGGAGCTGGAGTAACAGGTGGTCTTGAGCTGCTGTCTGGGAATAGCCATTGTTCTTAACCTCTGAGCCACCCTGCCAGTCCCAGCATAGGGAGCTTTTGAAGAGTTTTAACAGGAGAAGTTGCACGAAGATGAGACAGACATCATTCCCACCAGTGCGGGCAGTTCACACACAGCCTCTTGCAACAAGACCCAGGGAGGGCCATTCCCGAGCTCTCGCGGCCTTCCCTGTGAGGTGGACACTCTGCTGACTAGTATCTCAAAAGGCTGATTTGTTTGTTCTCAGCCTTCCCGTCTTCCTTGGGACAGGGTCTCCTGTGGTTCACGCTGCCCTTGAACTTGCTATGTGGCATTTTTACCTGGGGGTTATCGTGAAGATGATTTCCTCCTAAGCTGTACTGTTTAACCGAAGCAATGATTTTATACAGTAATAGTGTTAGTTTAAATAGGACTTTGATGATTGAGGGCTTTAAGTAAATATAGTAAAGGGTTATGAATGATAGAGGTTAGTTCAGTGGGAAAATTAACATATAGGTAAAGGTAGGATAAAATGTTGCCCCTGCCTCTGATAAAGCAGAGGCTGCAGAGGATTAAAAATAAAACAAGGAAGAGTCACACAGCTAGAACACAGGCGTTTCTATCGAGGAGCTGTAGACTGTGGCTTAGGTTAATGGTTGTAGCATGAATTCTAGTTGTTCTTTTTTTTGTTTTGTTTTTTCGAGACAGGGTTTCTCTGTGGCTTTGGAGCCTGTCCTGGAACTAGCTCTTGTAGACCAGGCTGGTCTCGAACTCACAGAGATCCGCCTGCCTCTGCCTCCCAAGTGCTGGGATTAAAGGCGTGCGCCACCACCGCCCAGCCTAATTGTTCTTAATAAAAACCCAGAGTCAGTTATTAGGAGGTGAAAGCTGAGAGATCAAAGAAGCAGAGCAGTCAGCCACTAGAGAGTTCTTTTTACCTCTACTGAATCCTCAGGCTGAAGGGGTGATCCTATCTCTATGAATCCTCAAACTGCTGTCTCAGACCACGCTGAGCTCCTGTCTCCTCCCGCCTTGTCTTCCTCTCTCCGCCCAGCCCTGTCACTCCTGTTCCCACCTCCCCAGTGCTGGGATTAAAGTCGTGTGATTGCAAGTGCTGGGATCATCTTTGTGTGAGCTCTGTTTCTCTTTTAGACTGGATCAATTTCGTGTAGCCCAGGGTGGCCTGGAACTCACAGAGATCCACCTGTCTCTGTCTCCTGAGTCCTGGGATTAAACATGTGTGCCACCACTGCCTGGCTTCTCGTGGCTTAGCTCTGCACTCTGATCTTCAGGGAAGCTTTATTTGTTAAAACACAAACAAAATATCACTACAAATAGTTAAAGAAAACCAGTTCACTCCCAGGAGCCCTGCTAGCTTCAATTCTTTTAACCTTAGTGCTGGGAGCTGTGTTTGCAGATTTAGGAAAGCATCACGACTGAAACAAAGCTTTGAAAATATCAAAGTTAGACTAAGATGTTTTTGTCAAACAGCTTTGAGGTGAAAAACCCAAAAAGACAATCTAAAGTTTTAGAAAGGCATATAGTTGAATGCAGAACTCTTTAAGGTCAGGGAAGAAGAACAAATCAGCCCAATTGTCATTAACTGATGTACTTTCTTGCTAGGATTGGTTGATGACCAAAGGTGATGATTAATTCCTTATACCCATTTCTGTCCTCAGTCTTCTGGTATAAAAACTATTGATGAGTGGGTATGTATCCTAAAGATTTAAAGTAGAGCTGACTGATTGTTTTCATGTATAAAAGTTTAGGTTTGTGATTCCTTTACGATTTATTATAAGATTAGCTTTTGAGATAAATAATAAAATGATTGGTCCTTTTGCAACTGCAAAACACAGTCTGCTAGTAAAAGAACACCTTGCTCACTTATACTTTGTTAATCTGTAACAAGTTGCTTGGGTATGAATGTATATGGGTTCTTGGGATAATTTGTTTTTCACCTGTAATACATGTACTGTTTAACCATGTAAGGGAGATGGAAAATATGCTGTTTTTTACTTGTATTCATTGTAATCACTCACTTGAAAAAGAATGTAATCAGACTACAATTTCTATATTACCTGAAAGATTTTGCTGGGGTATATAAGCTGTAGAGGAAAAACAGAGATAGAATTAGAAGAAAAACATCAAGAATGAGAGAATAATGAAGACTAAAGATAGAGTTAGAAGGAAAACATCTAGAGACAGAAGGGACACTTCCGGATAGAGATAAGAGAAGAGTGTGGAACACAGAATGGAGAATACAGAAGAAGAATAAAGAAGGAAAACAAGAGAGTGTGTGTTTGTTCCCTGAGCCCTTTGAGATAAAAATGTCACAGTATGCTGACTCTATGGATTTCCCTTTGAGCCCTGTGCTGCTGGTCCCCCAGGCAGTGAAACCTTAAGCACATTTATAACGTCATCATTCTAGAGGTTGAGGTAGGGGGATCATAACTTTGAGCTAAACCTGTGCTGCAGAATGAGTTCCAGGCTGTTCTAAGCTACATAGTACCAACAAACCAAAATTGAGACAAAAACAGAAATCTACCAACCCCAGATCAAAACAGCACACAAAACCCACCAGCACCACAAAGATCCTACATTATCACACTCAGAAGGACCACTATAGAGTGTTCTGAAGTCTGACACCCAGAAGGACGACTGTAGAGTGTTCTGAAGTCTGACACCCAGGAGGGACCCCTGTGGACTGTTCTGAAGTCTGACGCTTAGTGTGGGGGAGGTAAAAGACTGAGGCCAGGTGTGAATCACAGCTACCGGCCACCAGGATTCAGGGTGCTAGGAGTTGGGAGGGAGGATGGTAGCTGGGACAGAGGTACTGGAACCATGAAGGACTGAGCCGCACAGTGCTCAGCCGGGGATTGATAAATGCATGTGGGGTAGACGAGGACAGCGTCTGGACTGCGGATGGAAAACTAGCGGCTCGCATCCCTTCCGGCATTTTCATCTGGGGACTCATGTCTCTGAACCACAATGCCTTAAGAAGCGTTTATTCTCCCTAAGTGAATTTATTATGATTAAAGATTCGACCAGCCATCTTTAAAACACACAGTATTGCTCAACTCCAAATAACCTTCATTCTTTTGTCTGGAAACAATTTGTACAGACAGAGAAACGGACTTTCTAAAAAGGACTCCATCAGCTCAGTAAACAATCTCTAGAGTTGTCAGATGAGATTTATGAAATAAAAAATCTTGTACATGGTACATGGCAGCTGGACAGTGGTGGCACACGCCTTGATTCCCAGTACTCGGGAGGCAGAGGCAGGTGGATCTCTGTGAGTTCGAGGCCAGCCTGGGCTACAGAGTAACTTTCAGGACAGTCAAGGTTGTTACACAGACAAACCCTGTATCAAAGAAAAAAATCCTAGGAAACAAAATTGAAAAAGAGAAACAAGTCCATCTGCCTCGTTAAAATGCAAATTCCTTTCTCTTTAATAATTCCACAGAATTGTTTAAGTTTCTTTATGGCTATCATCAGTGTTTTATTTGTGTACCGTTTTATAAACCTATGCAGCTGGTCATTGATGGGAAGTGTTTAAGAAGCCTGAGCTGTCCCACTCCTGGAGGAGGTGCCCGCCTGCACAGCTGTGTTTACTGCTGTGCTGTTCACAGTGCCCAGGATATGGACTCTGTCTAGATGCCCATCAACATGACGGATGGTTACAGTATCTGAAAAATAGATACAGTCTAGATGTTCATCATCATGATGGATGGTTATAGTATCTGGAAAATAGATACAGTCTAGATGTTCATCAACATGATGGATGATTACAGTATCATCTGGTAAATAGATACAGTGTAATGATTTTTAAATTTTATTTATTTACTTATGTAGTGTGTGTGTGTGTGTGTGTGTGCATGCGCTCATGCTGGTGTGGGCACCTGTGTACAGTGCACCTGTGGTGTTCAGAGGACAGCTTGGGAGTCAATTCTTATTTCCCATCATGTGTGGATGGGATGGCTCTTGTTTTCCCTGCTGTGCACTGCACTTTAATGTGGCTGGTCCTCCAGCTTCTAGCTGACTCTCCTTGCTCTATCTCCATCTCACAATAGAGTATTGGGTTTTCGGATGCCACTAGGTCTCACTGTGTAGCTTTGGCTGGCCTGACACTTGCTGTGCTGACTAGGCTGGCCTTGAGTGGGTTCTGAGGACAGAGGAGGTCCTCAGGCTTGCATAGCAAGTGCTCTTTGCCCACAGAGCCATCTCCCAGGCTGCACCATGGAGTGTTATTCAGTCATAAAGATGAATGAAATTGCATCATTTGCAGGAAGATGGATGGAACCAGAGTTAATTATGTTAAATGAAACAAGTCAGACTCAGGGAGGTAGATACTTTGTGTTTAGCAGCATATGAGGAACCTAGAGTTCATATATGAGCCTGGAGAGACGGCTCAGTTGTTAAAATACCTGCTGCACCAAGCGTGAGGACCCGAATTCAGATCCTCATCATCCATGTAAAAAGCCAGTTGCAGTGGCTTTTACCCCCAGGCCATAACCCCGGTGTTGAGTAGAGGAAGGGCAGAGACAGGCTGGCCTGACCTCTGAAAATTTACTGGGCAGCTGAATGTATAACCTCCAGGGTCAATAAGAAAAGCCTACCCAAAATGAAGCTGGGGTGCTGGAGATATGGCTCCGTGCTTAAGAGCATGGCTGCTCTTGAGAAGAGCCAAGTTGGGTTCTAGCACCCACACTGGGTGGCTTCTTTTATAAATAAATAAGATTTATTTATTTATTATGTATGACAGTGTTTTGCCTGCATGAATGCCTTCAGACCAGAAGAGGGCACCAGATCTCATGACAGTGGGCTGTGAGCCACCATTTAGTTTGCTGGAAATTGAACTTAGTACCTCTAGAAGATCAGCGCATGCTCTTTAACCACTGAACCATCTCTCCAGCCCCCATTGGATAGCTTATAACTGCCTCTAACTCCAGCCTGAGAGGATCCGATGCCTCCGACCTCCATGGGCACCTGCACTCACACACTCACACACACACACACACACACACGCACGCACACACATACACACACATTCACACTCAGAGAGAGAGAGAATTAAAAATAATAAAAACATGTCTTTGAAAAGTAAGGTGGAGGGGCTGGAGAGGTGGCTCAGCAGTAAAGAGCACTGCTGTTCTTCCAGAGGACCCGGGTTCAATTCCCAGCACCCTCATGGCAGCTCACAGCTGTCCGTAACTCCAGGTCCAGGGTATCTGACACCCTCATGCAGTCAAAACATGAATGTACATTAAGAAAAAAAGAGTAAGGTGGAGAGTGATAGAGGAAGACACCCAAGGTTGACCTCTGGCCTTTACACGCCACTGTGTACACACACCACACATGCATGCCCACACACCATATACACATACACATAAACAATTTGCCTATATGTATAGATAGTGAAACAGAAATACCCACCCACTTGTGTGTGTGTGTGTGCGCGCACATGCGCGTGTGTGCACGTGTCTGTATTCTCAGCACCAGCCTCCATTTCTCCAGCTCCGGCTTTGACTCCTCTGACAGCTTTTGTTCTGGTCTCCCCTTTGCATCTAGCCCTGGAGCTGGGCTGAGGAGCCTGGGCCCTTCAGAGGTCTCAGCCCCCACCGAATGCTTTCTTTTTCTGTGGCAGGAAGAGGAGCTCTGGGTATCTTTGTTGGGCGGTCTAACTGATGTGTTTGTTGGGGGCCGTGCACAAAAGATGATACTAACTTGAGATGCTTCCCATACTCTATTTACAAAGGATAATAATCAGGAAAGCCTCATACTTTCTAATTACATTTATGTGCTTATTTATCTGTATGTATGTGCACCTGTACATATTCTGCTGCCCACATGGAGGTAAGAGGGCAGCTTGTGGGGCCCAAGGGATTGAACTCAGGCTGTCGGGCTTAGAGGCAAGCCCCATTTTCTGCTGAGCCATCTCTCTGGCCCACGCCTCCCAGTTTCAAAGCCATCTTTGGGCAGAGTCCTCCTCCTGGGCCGTCACCTTTGAATATTGTTCAGAAAGTGCTGTGAATCTCACTGCGCAGTGTCATCCCGAATGTTCTGCTCCCCTGACCTTTCCCTTGCATTATTGTTCTGTCTCAACAGAAGTGAAAGACTTTAATCAGAATTGTTCTGTCTGATGCCTGTACTAAATATTTCCCAAGCAAAGCAAAGAAACAACAACCCAAACCCCAAACAATTACAAAGTCCTCTATGGGAGCTGGAGAGATGTCTGGGTGACTAAGAGCATTGGCTGCCCTCGTAGAAGATCCAGGTTTGATTCCCGACACCCTCACAGCTCAGGAACCATTTGTAACTCTAGTTCCAGGGAACTCAACACCCTCTTCTGGCCTCTGTGGGTATTGTATATTTGCTCTGTACGCCTCATGCATGTAGTACCAGCACTCTCTGGGTGACACCATTCCCTAGGCAGGAGATCCTGGACTGTCTGAGAGCAGAACTCTGAGCTGAGCGTAAGCGAGCGAGCATGCTCCCTTTCTCTCTGCTCTCGGATGTGGGTGATTCGTGACTAGCTGATTGGAGTGCCTGCCTTGACTTCCCCACAATGATGGACTGTAACCTGGAATTGTACACAGAAATCAAACCATTTCTCCCCTAAGGTGAGGGACTCCCTGAAGATCAACTAGGGAAGGAACCGTTTCCAAGCTCACAAGATGTTGCTGGGATCAGTTTCTCTCTAGCTATTGACTAAAGGGCCACCCATTCCACACCATGTGGTGTAACACGAAGGGCCTGCTAGTTGGGGTTTCCATCCTGCCCAGTTCCCACAGCCAGCAAGTCCCAAAGAAATCACACAGAGAGTCTATATTAATGATAAACTGATTGGCCCATTAGCTCAGGCTTCCTATTAGGTCTTATAACTTACATTAACCCATTATTCTTATCTATGTTAGCCACATGGCTCAGTACCTTTCTCAGTGGGGCAGGTCACATCCTGCTTCTTCGGTGGTCTGGGCAGGATAATGGGTTAATATAAGCTACAAGAGCTAATAGGAAGCCTGAGCTAATAGGCCAATCAGTTTATAATCTTCTGGAGACCTCTGTGTGATTTTCTCTGGGACTAAACGGCTGGGGAACTGGACAGGACAGAAACCCCAACTAGCAGGCCCCTCATGTTACAATGTGGGCCTCTCTGGAGGGGTGGCTTGTTTCATCCAAGACTGTAAGAGTCTATGATGACTGCTAAAGAAACAGGAGATACAATCAGCCCTCCTCCCCGTCCTCCAGTTCTTACATTCCATCTTATTTTATCTTATTTAATTTCAATGTTATTTTGTTTGGAGACAGGGCCTTACTGTGTGGTCTGGCTGGCCCAGAAACTGCTGTGTGGACCTGACTGGCCTGAGACAGGTTTTCCTCTGCCTCACCAGGCACCACCACATCTGACGGCTCCGTCATTCTCTCTGCTTCCTCTTCCAGGGGTTGCCTAGAGCATCACTTAGGGCTGCGCTCTCAGGAGCGGCTCTCCTCAGCACACTGACAGTTGGAGTCTCTGCATTAAATGACAACCACTGCAGGAGGAAACTTCTCCAGCCAGGGTTGAGGGAAACACTGATGGGGGTAGAAAACACTTAGAAGATAATCCGATACGTTGTTTAGTAAAACAACCACGGTCAGTTCCCCTGCATAGCTCGGGAGCTCCAGAGCCACTGGTTGCTGACCAGGCTGCAATAGCAGACCTGAATCCCCTCCTGTGGGGCCGCCTCAGATCCGATCAGAAGGCGGCTGGCTAAGCTGTCCTCAGTGTTTCTGACTTTCCCTTCTGACTGCTGGAACTGTATCTCACTGTGGTCTTTAATTTGCATTCACTTGATGACTAATGAGGGATAAACCTGTTTGAACCAGTTGTACAACCTGTTCAGATTCTTGTTTTGCTTCCAAGAGAATTACGTCTTGTTTGTTGGTTTAATTGTGTGTCCTTGTTACCCTTGTTATTTGAGAAATATAGATGAAAAGACAGGCTTCTTGTCTTGAGGGAAAGTCACAGAATGATCAACATGCCAATGTAGTATTATATGTGGAATGCTAAAGGGGGTAGAGGACAGGGTGGGTGGGGAGCAATTTGGTGCCTTCATGGTTACACAGTCACAGGTAGTGCAGGGGTATATCATGGCTACACAGTCACAGGTAGTGCAGGGGTATAAAGTAGGTGTGCATAGATTTCATCCTTTTAAATTTTATTTATTAAATTACACGCACATGCACGCTTTCTATGCATGGGTGTGGCAGTGCCTAGGCAGGCCAGCAGAGGGTGTCAGATCTGGCATTGGAGTCACAGGCTGTTGGTCATCACGGTGTCTTGGGCAATGCTATATTAACAAACAGTCCATATTTTCATGGGACCTGCAGGGCCTCTGAACCCTGGAGCAGGAGTTACTGGCACTGTTTCTGCTGCTGACTCATTTACTATAAGCCAGCTTCCCCGTGAGCTCTGGCGATTTCCCTGCTCTGCCTCTGTCGCACCACAGGAGGAGTGCTTGGATTAGAGATATACACTACCACACCTGGCCTGATTCTTTATTTTTTAATGTGGGCCCTCAGGATTGAACTTAGATGTTCAGACCCACCCATCTACTGTCTTAACTTGCTGAGTCATCTCTTGGCCCCAGATCTTTTGACTCTAGTCCTAATGCTTTCTGTACCGTCCCATGGTTTATCCCAGACACATCCTTAAAACCACATTGCCACGACACTGTCCCCACTGGTGCTTTCTTTCATGTGCAAGGCTGAAGGCCCCCTTATTCATTTTTCATAAGCATAACTCAGGCATCTCATCTGGAAAAAAATGCATTCCTTCCACACGTCTGTTTACTTATACACAGATGTGTATTTTCAATTTCTCCCTTTCTGGTCCAGAAAGCTGCTGGTAATAAATTTTCATTAAAGTGGTACAAGATTGGAAAATGAAATAAGTCTCAGCACATTTTCCTAAGTAATCAACCAAAACCCAAAGTGAGAGTCAATTACAACCCTCAGGGCCCGTCCCAGCTCATTCAAAGGCAGTTCTGCTGTGGGCGGGGGCAGGGAGGCAGAGGGGGGATGTCCACTTTCCTCAGCCTTTTCTTCAGCTCCAACAGCCTCCCCAGCCCAAGCCTTGAGACTTTGTATCTTATATTGATTCTGAAGATGCCAGCCGGAGGGAAATCAGACATGGATATGTGATGGAGGTGTTCTGTGTTATTTATCTACTTGTGGTGTGTGTGAGTGTGTGTGTGTGTTGTATTGTACGTGTGGAGGCCAGAGGACAGCCTGTAGAAGTGAGTTCTTTCTTCCAGTGTGTGGTTCCAGGCGTTGAGCTCAGGTCATCTGGCTTGGCAGCAAGTGCCTTTACCTGCTGAGCCATCTTGTCCGCTCTGTTCACAATTTTGGAAGATTGTTAGTCAATAATTAAAATTCTTGTGTAGCCGTTTGTGTTCACAGCTTCTCCGGGCGGGCAGCTCCGTCTGGTTCCCATGTGGCCGAGCTCGGCTGGTGCAGCTGTCCCTCTGGGTGGGCTCAGGGCAGGCTCTGGCAGCTGGACTGCTAGGACAGTTCCCCAGCCGGGTGCGCGTGCATCCTGAGTTTCCCAGCATCCCCCTCTTCCTTCCCCACTTTCAGCTCCAGCTGCCAGAGCCTGCTCTGTCTCTGAGCTGCCAGGCAGGGAGTGTCAGCTGCCGGCTGGCCTGAGAGTCAGATGCGGCAGTAGCAGGTCACACAGCGCAGGTCACAGTGCAGCCCAGAGATGTGCAGTCTGTTTCTACCTCACAGCAGGGCGGCAGAGCTTGAAGCAGGTCAGGCTGTGGGAGAAAACATAGGAGGGCACCTTTCTGACCTAGAGGGGCAATTTCCTCAGTTTGTGTTTGAGTCAACACGGAGTGGGGTTGGCTGCCCACCGCATACAGGACCCTCGGCTGGACACGAGAGGCAAGAGCATACAGACAAGCTATGGGGACGGGGGAGGGGGCTCCCTCTTCAAACTGATGGCAGATTGAGGGAGGCTTCTGCCCCAAGGAGGGGCAGTTCAGAAGGTGGGGAGCAAGGCACAGCAGGGTGGTGAACACTCAGCGTATGCCAAGGCAAGGAAGAGCAGCATGGGCCTCTGAGCGTGGTGCAGCTCTTGGCTCTCCCCCTGCCTCTGAGTGTGGTGTTACTGGTCTCGGCTCTCCCCCGGCTTCTGAATGTGTTGCGGTTCTCCTGGCTTCTTGGTCAGAAGTGTCATGTGTTTGCTTAGCAAATTCACTACACCCCGATGCTGCGTCGGGGATGGAAGCTGTCGTCCTCCTGTCAAAGGCAGGGACGGGTAGGGCGCTCTGATGACTCCAAGTCCACGTCATTCTCAGGCGAAGCTAGAGCTAGTGCTCAAAGCCTGGGATAACTATGCTCATTTTGTTTCCACTTTGTCTTTGGTACATCATAGAGTCCTCTGGCTTTAAAGGGAAACAGGAGAGATAACCCAGATCAACCTGGCCAGGTCGACAGTTAGCAAGATTAGTGCCTGAAGGTTATGTAGGTTCTATACATCAGATGGCAAATGGTCGGGGGCACAGATGAAGTGTTTTTTATTTTTTTGAAAGTGCTCATTTTATCCTAAAAGGCTGTGGAAGGAACTGCGCAGGCAGGTGCCATGACCAACAGCTGCCACTAGATGGTGCTCAGATGCCGGCACAGGCAGGTAACAGGAGCATTTGGCTTCACCCAGGAAAACTAGTGGTGCCCAGCGCCTTGCACGCTTGCAAGGCCAGGTGACACCTCCTTGGATGGGCCACAGGTCATTATGGCCAATTAACCGTGGGCTAAAATGGCCTTCTGTCTCTAGGCGCCCCGGGGAAGGAAACTTCTGGGTCAGTCACACGAGTGGGGTCTCAAGTACAGCCCGCGACCACTGTACCGAATGCTTCCCAGGAGCACCGAGGACAGGAAGGTGGCCTGCGCTGAAGTACTAGGAGAGGTGGGTGCTGGGGGAACCCAGGGGTAGGCACGGAGGACGTGAGGAGAGCTGTGTGGAGGGACTTACTTTGTGAGCCGGATGGCCACAGAGGAAGCACAAGGGACACATGAGGAATGTGTGCAAAGGCCCTGAGGTAGGAGGGGTCGGGCCACTAGGTCACTCCCAGTTCACCGAACTGATGAGAGATGAGGCTGGGGAGCCGAGTGGGCGGCTTACAAGGACTCAGCACAGGAAGGAATACTCAAGCTCATGACGAGCCTTAGGCCATTGGAAGCGCTCCGCTCCGGAAGCAGGACTGGGAGCACAGAGCAGGCCTAGTTGCCAGGGGTCTGGAGGGCAGGTCCTTCACACGGAGTTCACTGTCCTTCGCTTGGAAGGCCCTTACCAGACCCAGGCCTTCTAGAGGTCACTGGGCCCCCGTGACTTGTGTACCCTGGCGCCGCAAGGCCACAGTGTCTGCAGTCTGTCCTTGGGTACAGACGTGAACAGCTGAGGCATGGGGAGGGATGTGGGCCCCCAGGCGACTCGGGGCCAGAGGTAGTCCAGACCTTCTCAGCTTTGCAAATCTTTTTGGACTCTGGCTTGGCGGTTTAAGATGTGTGGATGAGCCGGGTGGTGGCGGCGCACGCCTTTCATCCCAGTACTCGGAAGGCAGAGACAGGTGGATCGTGAATTTGAGACCAGCCTGGTCTATTAAGTGAGTTCCAGGACAAGCTCCAAAGCTACAGAGAAACCCTGTTTGGGGTGTGTGTGTGTGTGTGTGTGTGGATGGAGCCTGTCCCCAGATGTACAGTGTGTGGGGAGGGGTTAGTATCCTTAGTCCAGGTGTGTGCTCAGCCTGGGCAGCAGGCCAGACTTCTGTCTGGGAATGGCCCTAGTTTGGACACAGGCCCACAGAAGAGACACTGCCGTGTGGAGGAGGGCTTGGTGGGCCAGCTTCATCCACAGAGTGACCCTCAGTTGGCAGACCTGTGCGACTTCTCTTCTGTGAGAGCGACTGAGGTCTCAGGGGCGCAGAGTTAGTGATTGTAGGAGGTCGAGGCTGTGCGTCTTCAGGGACGTAGACCAGAAGCCTCCAGCCATCTGCAGAGGTCCTGAGTGCGTCCGCGGGCCCAAGCCTTGCCTTCCTTTCCCCTCCTGCAGTGGAAGCAGTGGGCTACTTAGTCCCAGCCAGGCCTCTGTCCAGCCAGACTGCTGGGTTTTCCTTCCAGTCTGGAACTGCCAAGTTTCCTTTTGTGCCACAATGCATGAGGCCTGGGTCGATTTGTTCTTTAGCGTGATGTTTGCAGTTCCTTTAGGGAGGGGCATTCAAAGAAAATAATCAGTTGAGACTATCAGGCCAGATAGGGGCTCAGATGAAACTGGGCCTACTTTCCAGTCCAGCAGCGCCTCCCAGCTCCACAGGCTGCTGCCCGCACCGCGTCCTTCTCTTCTTGTGACCTTTTATCTCTGCGGGAGCCCAGACTAGAAAGAAGGTTCTGGGAATGTGCTGTGTTTCTCATTAAAGTTTCTGCCGCATAGAAGTCACGTGATTCGAGGCTCCCCTCCCCCCAACGCCTTCACCCCACGAGTCTACAGTAACTCCAATGTTTAGATTTGATTTGATTTGAGATGACTGCAAACCCACAATCTCGTTGATCTGAAATTAGAAAAATCCAAAACCACAAACCAGTTTTCAGTTGCTGGTGTGCCTTGGGTGGTGAGACAGGGGGAGCCCCCGCCCACACTCCCCCTGCCCCCCCCCCCCGAAAAATTCAGCCATCTGCCAAAGCCCAAGTGGCCCCTTGCCCCTCCTCTTCCCACATCTTTAAATATCTTTCTTTGAAAGGTGAAGCTGTGATTTGAAAGATTGTATTGCTGGGTGGGCCCAGGCTTCTGAGGGAACCCTGGGACTGTGAGGAGGGAGACCCTCAGGAGGGTCACCACCTGTAACAGCTGCTCCTGGCCATTACTTCTGGGAGAAGTGACATGCTGATCCAGGAGCTCTGTGTGTGTGTGTGTGTGTGAGTGTGTATGCGCACACACATGTGCATGGATCCCAACAAGTGTTCACTGTCTCCTTTCTCCTCTCCTGAAGTCAGGCTGGAAGCTCTATCCTGCCTGGGGGTGGAAATCCACTGCTTTGCACAGCTGCTGGCCCCAAATAGACAGGAAGCTCCCTGCCTAAGGCAAAGGCCTGTGAGGACACGCAGAATCTCACCTGTGCAGGTGAGACTGTAGCTGATGGGCGGGAGGGGCTGCTCACCTGATGCCCTGGAGCTCCACGGATGCCAGTTGCTTCTCTCTGGGCCTCTCACTTGATCTTGGGCAGCTGAGGTCCCACTGCTTTGCCTGTAAACACCCAGGTCCTTAGAAACTCGTGGATGGGTCAGTCCTCAGTGTCTGGGCCTTGGGTGGCTGTCTCAACAACTGACTTCTCCCCTGGGTTTTGTCCTTCCCTTCCTATCCTGGGATAGCATGTCACTCTCTTTTCCAGGCATTTATAGCAGCCTTTGGGATCCAGCACCCCTCTCCCCCAATTTGGGCTTCAATTCTGAACAGTGGAATAAAAGCTGGGAACAGAGTGTGGTCTCTAGTTTCAGGTCCCACAAGACACTGGGCAAGTCCCTTCCATCCTGTGTGCTTGTTCTTGCCTTGGTGATCGCAAGTGACTGAGGTTTGCTGAACTCCTTTCTAGTGTGGAGGTTTACTCACAGTAGGTGAACTCTCTGTCAACTGAGTCACACACCCCCCAATCCACGCTTGTTTTCCACACCCCCCACTCCGACCACACTTGTTTCCCAAACACAATCGTGTTGGACCCCAGCCACACTCATCCTTGTCACTTTTTGTCACCTTGACAGAATGAGTAGTTGTGACTCAGTGTGCACAAGGCCAGCAGAGCTCACACATGTCCTCTCTGGCTCTTTGCAAGCCACGCTGCCAAGCTCCGGTCTATGGCTTCATTTGTGTCTTGTCTGCTGTAGAATGAGAGCTTCCCCCATAGCCACAGATACTCTGTGTTCTGGAACATGATCCTGGTGACTGGCTTTGAGAAATGCAGAGGGGGCTATTCCAAGACCCTGGCCTGTGAGCAGGTGCAAGACTGTGTGAGGTCCGGTGAGACCCAGTACAATCCGGTGTGATCCGGTGCTCAAGGGAAGCTAGAACCTGTGAGCACAGACCTGGTCAGGTTGGCCTTATCCTGAAGCCCCTTCTCTCACTTTATAGTTTGGCCACCATTTTCCTGTGTCTCGTGGATGAGGAAAGAGAAATATAAGTTTTCAGTGTCTTTTCCTATAGGGCACTAACACCCTCAGTCAGGGCCCCACCCTTCTGACTTCACTTAGTGTTGACAGAGGTTTCTGTCCTGCCCAGTCCCACAGCTGTTCAGTCCCAAAGAAACACACAGAGGCCTACATTAATTATAAACCGGTCAGCCTATTAGCTCAGGCTTCTTATTAACTCTTATAACTTACATTAGCCCATAATTCTTGTCTGTGTTAGCCATGTGGCTTGGTACCTTTTTCGGCGAGGCAGTCACATCTTGCTTCCTCTGTGTCTGGGTCACAACTGCAGACTGACCTTTCTGCTTCCCAGAGTTCTCATTGCCCCACCTCTACTTCCTGCCCAGTCACCCCACCTACACTTCCTGCCTGGCTACTGGCCAATCAACATTTATTTAAAATACAAGTGACAGGGTACAGACCATCGTCCCACAGCAACTTAGTTTTAATTGCCCCCCTGTAGACCCTGTCTCAACTGAGGACAGCAGCATGTGGAATTTGGTGGACACACTTCAGTATCGTCCACGTCCTCCTCTTTTCAGGGGACTTTCTAGTTGTTCCCTTAGATGGGGAAATGCTGATGTATGGCAGGCAGTAGGAGTGCAGATGCTCACTCTGGGTCTTAGGCAGGTTCTCTAGCAGCAAATGCTGGAAGAGATCTCTCTCTCTCTCTTTCTCTCCCTTCTTCCCTCCCTCCCTCCCTTCCTCCCTCCCTCCCCCCATGCATATGATCAGAGGACAAACCCAAGTATCTTTCCTCAGGATGGTTCACCTTGTTTGTTTAAGACAGGCTCTCTCACTGGGACTGAGGGTTTACCATTAGGCTAGCCTGCTGAGCCATGGAGCCCAGGACTTGCCTGTTTTCCCTTCCTTGAATCATTGCACCTAACTTTTTTTTTTTTTAAAAATATGTTTTCTGGGGATTGCACTCATATGCTTGATGAACTGTCTCCCCAGCCCGCGAGAGACCTTTGTGTAGATGTGGGGCTGAAAGCTGCTCCCTAGAACATTGACACGGGCGTTGGGCAGGCCACAGTTCCGCGGGTGATAGCTTCGCCCTGACCCCTCACAGGCGCTGCAGTGCCTGCGCAGCTGAAAGGCTCATGCGCCGCATCTGGCTAAGGGTGGTCTTGAGGGGACACTCCAGTCTCCGCAGGTGTGGGGACTGCTGCAGGAGCCTAAGGGCTGTCCCCCTGAAGGAGAAGCAGAGGCCGAGGCCAGGAGGTGGCATCACACCTGCACACGGGGCGAAAAGAATCATCTCCTTGTCTAGTTGCTGTGGCAAAATACCCTGCAAGAAGCAGCTTGCTGGAGGAGGGGACACAGCTCACCATGCTGGCAGGAGAGAAGTGGCCGTCAAATCCATGCCAGGGAGCAGAGAGATGCACGCTGGGGCCCAGCTCACTTTCTCCATTGTAGTCAGTGCAGGACTCCATCTGGTGCCCAGAACGTGGTGTGGGTATCTGGAGTGAGTCTCACTACCTTGACTAACATGACAGGCACAGGCACTCTGAGGTGATCCTCCATCCTATCGAGTTGACTAGTAACTGTCACAGAGATGTATGGGCAGAGCCCTGAATGTTAAAGTCTGAGCCAGTAGCAAACTGTACATGTGACACTACCTAGGCTCAAGGCTGACGGAGTCAGGCCCACGTGCAAGAATATTCGGCTCTCGGAGGTCATCTGAGAAGGGGACTACACCCTTTGTGTTTTGTTGTGGTTGTTCTCTGATAATTTCATATGTGCATAAATCAATATGATCATATACACCCCCACTTCCCCCTGCTAACTCCCTCTCAATTTCATTTCCCCCTCCTCCTCCTCTTCTTCCTCACTGTGTACAGTTAGTGCTGCCTGTATGTGTGGGATGCTGGACCATCTACTCCATGGGGAGTCTGCCATTGGTCAGCCTCTCTAAGAATGATTCTCCTCCCTGGGATGTTGTCAGCCACCAACAACCCCTCAGCAAGGGGCGGGTCCTCATGAGTTCCTCCCCCTCCATGCCAGCATTTCAGTTGGCGTGTTCGTGTGCAGGTAACCGTCGCTGCCATGAGTTCATGTGTACCACGGTGTGTCATGGCCAGAAGACATACTCCAGTTCTCCTCCCCATCCCCTGGCTCACTTTCTTTCTGCTTCCTCTTTGATCAGCTGTGAGCCTTTGCAGTAAGGACTGCAAAGGGATCGTCACTGAGTAGCGGAGAGAGGGCGGTACCTCTGTGTATTCTTCCATCCCTACAGCAGCAGACATAGATGCTCATGCTGGTGGGCTCCTTGGAGAGTAGGCCACCAAGATGCCCAGATGGGGCCAGAGCAGCAGGTAGAGTCAGGTGTAGCTGGCCTCTGCTCTGGGCCTCTCCTAGATAGGCACCCTGCCATCCAGCAAGGCTGGGCATTGAGACTATCGGTTCCCTGCAGAGGACTCCTTTGAGTCTGGTTTCCAGAACTGTCTTTGCTGTATTTGAAGAAGCCATCTCCTGGGGGTGTGGTGAGCAGTTATTTCCCAGGGGCACAGTGAGAAACCATCCCCCAGAGGCGCAGTGAGAAGCCATGTCCTGGGGGTATAGTGAGAAGCTATCTCCTGGGGTACAGTGAGCAGCCATGTCCTGGGGTGCAGTGAGAAGCCATCTCCTGGGGTGCAGTGAGAAGCCATGTCCTGGGGTGCAGTGAGCAAACCGGATGCTGAGATGCTGGTGTGGATGGAAACAGGTTTCACATGCATACAACAACTTTCCATCCTCTCGCAGAACGCAGACAGTAGTGAGGCTGCTCTGTGTAGCTCTGTCAAGCTTGTCATATTGCTTAAACCTCCCCCTCCCTTTGGGAAATTCAAACTGAGAAACTATTAGAAATAACGAGAGTTCAGTAAGGCAGCCAGCTACAAAATAAATGTGCAAAAATCAATACCTTTCCTATGTCCAAGAGTAACCACTTAGAAAAAAAATAATGGAAAAGAAAGATCTCATTCGCAATAAAAATGGGAGATATTTATCACCCCAAGCAAACGTCTAGGAGAAGATGTGTGTGTACCGCCTTCCCCATCTGTCCAGACGTCCTGAGGTGGGAAGAGAGGAGCTAGAGGATGCGGTGTGGGTGCCTGCCTGGGCCTCTGCGGTGGCACGTGGGTCGGGTGCTGTCAGCTGCCAGGTTACTGGGCCTACTGGTAGCTTGTGTAGTTTCTGTGTGTGTGTATATGTATATGTGTGTGTGCGCACAAGCATGCACGTGTGAAGCCCAGAGGGGTCAATCTTAGGTGTTCCTCAGGTGCTATCAACACATTTGAAAAATACCACTTTTGAAACATGACACCTCACTGGCCTGAACTCTCTGGTGAGGCCCGGCTGGCTGCCAGAGCGTCCAGGGATCCGCCTGCCTCTGCCTTCCCAGCACTGGGGTTACAGGCATGCCCCAACACACCTGAATTTTTCATGTGGGTTTTGAGGAAATTTTACCTCCGTTCAGGTTTAGTTTGCACTTGATATTGTTCAGGCACAACTTTTCAAGGAGAACTTGCAAAATGGTATATCTCTTAGAAAACCTGGGATGAGTGTTTCTGTAAGGACTGAGAGGTTTGGAATGGTTGCACGTTCTCCCGGGAGTGTAGACCTCACAGGGCCTCTTCCCTGGACTACACTCCCTGCCTTTCCGTGTCAGTGTTTGGATTTGCCATTCCAGTCCCGGTCTTGGAAAGAGGGAGAAGGCTTTCTGTGGCTCACGGTTTGAGTTTGTTGCGTTGGAGAAGGTATACAGCAGGAACTTGAGCCAACTGGTCACATGACATCCGTAGGCAGGAAACTGGGAGAGGCGGATGTAGGCGCTCAGCTGGCTTTCTTCTTATTGCCTGGGATCCCAGCACATAGGATGGTGCTGCTCATATTCAAGGTAATAATTATTAAAACATTTAGCATATGTTTCTTGCTTAATATTGTTATGCTGGTTGTAATTCTAATTTTTATATTTGATATCTGTTCTTATCGTATATAGTTTTGTATTGGGTTTAAAACTCTCTTATTTAGGCTAAAGAGGAAGGTGCTGGGGAAACTCCCTTCAACCAATGGCCTTTGAGATCCTGGACCAGGTTGGGTGTGGCCTTGGGTACCAAAAAGGTGCACACTCACGTGCTTGCTTGCTTTCTCTCTCTCTCCTCTCTCTCGCCTGGCTGCTAGATTCAGTTCCTATTCCCTGTTCATGCAGAGAACTGTGACCTGTGAGTCTGCCCCCCTAAATAAAGAACCCTTTATTATACTTGATTCTGAGCTGTGTGGTACTGCTTTATTTGCGTTCCCCTACAAAGTCTTTCCCAATTAATTCAATTTGGAAATTTCTTTCTAGGCATGCCGAAAAACTTGTCTCCAAGGTCATTCTGGATCCAGCCATATTGAAAATCATTATTAACCATCACCGCCAGTGAATCAGTTACCTATCACTCTGAAACATGCTGTGTAACAATCACAGCACCAAGGATGCGTGTGGGGTACCGGCTGTGTGGTTTTGCTGATGCTGCCTGGGCGTCACTGGTGGGTTTGGCTAGCTATCAACTAATTTAGACTGCTCTTGGCTGTCTGGTTACATAGCCATTTATACAACATGAGCTCATGGTCGTGAAACATAGAGTCTCCACTGGACTTGGCTTTTGGTTGGGTCCTAGGTCCCATTCTGATGTACGTGTCCCATCACTGCACCCCCATCTCCTTCACTCCCTGCTTGTCCCTCTTTTCACACGTGCCCAGCCTTTCAATCTCAGGTCCTTCTCAGGAGTATTTCTGACTCTGCTGGGGTCTTTGGTGGATCCAAAGATAGAAATGCACTCTGGTTCTCCACGAGGGATGTGATGGGAAGTGAAGCAAAGCAGTGACTTTGGCTTTCGGAGAAGACCGACTTCCCTGGAGAACTGGAATCCTGCTGCAGATGACTTTGGACCCAAATTATGACTCTGCCCAGGATCCAGACTGTGGGTTTACACTGCCTCAATTTGCAAGTCTCTACAATCGCGATCTCTTTCTATAGGCATGAACATACACTCACACACATACACATACACACACACACTCACATGCTCAAGCTGCAGGAAGATGATTCAGTCCATAATGACACATGGGATAGCAGACCCCCAAGACTACTGTAGAGCTGGACGTTCCCATTGCTTACTGCCATTATAGCTACTTTAATGTCACTGAATAGCAGGTCACACACCTGTGGGGATGCTAGCTTAAACAAATCTACTGCCAGGTGGATAAAAATCCCACAAATACAATTATAGTGCATGGTGCTATATCAATTCCATGCAGACAATGTAACAGTTCTGCGTATGCTAATGTACAGATTCCATGAACAACACCGTAACTATTATGTGAGTGATACTGTATCAAGTTCATTCAAGACACTGTAACAGTTCCATACATGATTCTGTATCTATTCCATGCATAACACTATAACAATTCCATACATGATACTAAATCTAGTCCATGCGTGAGACTATAATAATTCCATACTTGATGTTGGATTGATTATGTACATGACACTGTGTCAATATCATGTATGACACTGCATTTATTCTATGTGTGACACTATAGTGATTCTGTGCTTGATATAATGATAGTAAGAGACCATGTCACTGGTTTTTGTATTTACTGTCCTATATTTGTTACTTTTATTTTAAAGTATTCTACTTATGAATAAAAGTTTGCTTGGGGCTGGAGAGATGGCCCAGCAATTAAGAGCACTTGCTACTCTTACAAAGGATGCAAGTTTGTTTTCCCAGTACCCACAACAGTCCAGTGTACTCCAGTGCACATATCCTCCTCCATATACATAAACTTAAAAAGCAGGCAGTAAGACCAGCTTGGTGATGCAGGCTTCTAATCTCAATACCTGGGAGGCTGAGGCAGGAGGAACAAGAGTTTGAAGTTAGCCTGGACTACACAAGACCGTCTCAAAACTTTTTTTTTTCCCAGTAAGCCCTGTTATGAAGGCAACAGCCTCATCCTCATCCACCTTGTGCTCACTGTGTCTCTGGATTGAATCAAGAGGTCTGAACTCTGACCCCACACCATCTTGTGCCCTTCAAGTACTCTGTAGAATGATGTCACCTTCTTGAGTCAGTTCCTGTTAAGGCATTTATGGCTGGATCCATTATGCATAGACACATGGAGTCTGTTTCCCTGGGGAGATGACTAATAGCGGGGTGCTGGGCTCCTGGGCCGTGGCTTGCTTTCTCCAAAATCAGCTTTGTGAGCCATAACTTCCTTCCTCACAGGAAGAGAACGGCGACTCTGTCCCAGGTCTGTTAAAACTCTCTTCTTACATTCTCTCCTCGTTCTCTTTGTCCCCAGACACCCCTGTGTTAGATACCGGCCAAAGGTCTTGGTTCCAGATAAGCGATCTGTGAGGTGTGTGTGTGAAGGGTCAGGGATAAGAAGTCTGTTTGCTTGCCACAACATTTAGAGGATTTTTGTGGTTAGGAGCCCCCAAAGATTTAGACCATCCTAAGTATTATTTATCCCTGGGCTTAGGGCCTGACTTGGTTCAGGACAAACCCAGCAAGGACGGTAATAATGACTTAGGATGTTTTGGGCTGTTTTCTGTCATTTAATCTACCAGGATTTACACTTGGGTCTTTGGGATGAGGAGGAGGCTCTGCGTTCTCTGGGAAGCCTGGGTGTTATGCACAGGATGCTGCTGGTGTTCACTGGCCCCCAGGTGAGGATCCCAAAAGCAGGCAGCCTGAGAATGATAGGGTGGTGGCCGGTGTGACACCCACACTCTGCACTGGTGACTCAGCAGCTGAGTCAGGAGGCTTTGTCGTCACACCGTTCTGCAGATACTCTGAGAGGCTTTCCTTCTGTCCATTCTGTGATGTGACAGTGTGCTCTTGTGTCATGGGAACCTGTGGCTGTGAGTGCCTATTGAGAGATCTAAGGGCTGTGTGTGGAGTGTGTGGAGTGTGTGCACACACGTGCAGATGCACATGGCTATGTGCTTTGACAGTGGATGTCAGAGGTTGACTTTGAGTATTCTATATTATTGTTTTAAGATTTATTATTATGCCAGGCAGTGGTGGTGCACACCTTTAATTCCACACTCGGGAGACAGAGGCAGGCAGATCTCTGTGAGTTCGAGGTCAACCTGGTCTACAGAGTGAGTTCCAGGACAGGCTCCAAAGCTACAGAGAAACCCTGTCTCAAAAAAAAAAGATTTATTATTATTTTTGTTATTTGGTTTGTCGAGACAGGCTTTCTCTGTGTAGCCTTAGCTGTCCTGGAACTCTGGCCTTGAGCTCACAGAGATCCTCCACCTGCCTCTGCCTCCTGAGAGCTGGGATTAAAGACATGTGCCACTAATACCCAGCTTATTTTTATTATTTCTTTTTAAATAACGGGTATATGTATTTTTCTGCATGTGGGTGTGTGCATGGGAGTAAAGGTGCCTGTAAAGTCCAGAAGAGGGCCCTGGATCCGAGAGCTGGAGTTCCAGGCTCTTGGGAGCCTCTGCTGTGCGTACAGGAAACGGAACTCGGGTCCTGTGCCATGGCAACAAGTGGCTCTAACTGCTGAGCAGTCCCTATTGCCCTCTACCTTAGTTTTTGAGGCAGGATCTCTCACTTAGCCTGCAGCTCGCCATTTCTGTGGCCAGTGAGCTCCTGATGTTCGCCTGCCTGTCTCCAAGTCGCCCAGTGCTACTACCACAGACACAGCCCTTAGACTATGCACAGGCTTTGACAGAGTCCTGATGGAGAAGTCCCATTCCTTCAGGGGAGGAAGCTATGTGTCCTCATTGTCCACCACCCTGCTCAGCTGAGGGCTCAGATGGAGGACTCTGCTTTGCCAGCATCTTCCAAGATGCCCAGGTTTCACATTAGGGTCCTGAGCTACTGACTCTGGACTGAGCTCAGGTGGAGAGATGGAGCCAGACTTTGATCTCAGAGAACACAAGTGTCCCTCTCCTTCCAGCTGCTCACCACCTCTCATTTTAGACAGGGACCCCAGGTGGAGAAGCGGAGAGAAGCTGAAGAAAGAGTTGTGTCAGTGTCCCTTTAATTTTGGAAACAAGGCTCCAAGGGACAAAGGCTTTCTATTTAGAGAAGAGGAGCTGGGCGTGTGACTTCAATCCAAACTGCTCAGTTTAAATCCCTTTCTCAATAGGAAATAAAGAAGAAAAGGAGAGGAGATTGCTGGGGAGCCAGGGTGGCAATTACGGTTCTCGTGGAGAAAGAACACAGCCTTTGGAGGTTGTATCCAGCGCCCCGGACCCAGCAAGCTGCGGCTCAGCTAATTAAAACCAGTAAGGTGAGGTCAGAGTCAGGGCCCAGAGTGGGCCCGAGGGTCCGATAAAGAGTGAGATCAGGAGTGAATTCTTTTCTTTAGTCAGATTCTTGGAGTCTTATAAATAACATGGCGCGCACCGGCACTGTGCAGCTAAGGAGAGCAAGGAATGAGGCCCAACGCAAAGTCATAAACCTACTGAGAGCACCGTAAAGAGCTATCATTGTGATGTTTGTGGGGAGCGATTCAGCTGCACAGTTCTGAGTGGAAACTTTGTAGGTCACTGTCATGTAGCATGATCAAAAGACTGGGCAGGTGTGTGTGGCTTGGGCCTTCCCAAAAACTGAGGTTTTTTTTTTTTTTTTTTAATACATGATCTCATGTAGCCCAAGGTGACTTCAACTTGCTCTGTATCCAAGGACCACCTTTAGTAGATTCTCTTTTCTCTGTGGATACTGGGTATGATGGTTGGTTTTAATTGTTTACTTGACACAATCTAGAGTCTCCTGGGCAGAGCCTCGGTAAGGGACTGTCCAGACCAGGTTGACTCGTGGGCATCTGTGGGGGATTGTCTTCGCATCGCTAACTGGTGAGGGGAGATCCAGCCCGAGAGTGGGAGGCCACCATTCTGATTTAGGAGTCTGGATTGTATAAGAGCAGAGAAAACTGGCTGAGCTTCATGCATGCCGGCATTGACTTCTCTCTCTTCTTGACCATGGCTGTGAGCAGTTGCTTCCAGCTCCTGCCAAGGAGGCTTTTCCTGCGGTGACGACTATAGCCTGGGACTGTGGGCTGAAATAAACCCTTTCTCCCCTGAGTTTCTTTTGGTCAGGATATTTTTTTTCACAGTAATGGAAATGAAACACAGGTGTGCACCACCTACCATTCCCTTTTGCTTTGTTGGTGAGAGATCTTCTGACCTCTGAACCCCCACCCCCAAGGTTAAAATTGTGTGGCATTCCTGCCTGCCTGCCTTAGGGTTTCTATTGCTGTGAAGAGACACCATGACCATGGCAACTCTTATAAAGGAAAACATTTAACTGGGGCTGGTTTCATTTAACGGTTTCAGTCCATTATCTTTATGGCAGCGCGGAGACAGACATGGTGCTGGAGAGGCAGCCGAGAGTTCTGCATCTTCATCCTCAGGCAGCAGAAGCAGCTGTGTCCCACACTGGGTAGCTTGAGCATATGAGACTTCAAAGCCCGTCTCCACAGTGACACACTTCCTCCAACAAGGGTATACCTCTTAAGAGTGCCTCTCCCTGTGGGCCAAACATTCAAATCATGGGTCTATGAGGGTCGTTGCTAATCAAACTGCCACACCAGCTCACTGTAGGTGATGCCTTTCTGGGTGTGTGGCCTGGGTGGTATAAGAAATCAAGCTGTGCAAGACATGGTGAGCAAACCAGTAAGCAGCACTCCTCCCTGTTCTCTGCATCATTTCCTGCCTCCAGGTTCCTGCTCTGCTTGAGTTCCTGCCCCAACTTCCTCAGTAATTGACTGATACCTGGAAGTGTAAGATAAAATAAATAAACCCTCTTCTCAAGTTGTTTGGTCATGGTGTTTTATCACAGCAATAGAAACCCTAAGACAACAGAACACCTAACATCTTCCTCTGACCACTAAATGTACACAGGCACCTGTATCTCCCCACACATGTGTGCATGAAACACATACACACCACACACACACACACACACACACACACACACACACAAAATTCAGGGTTAGGTTAGGGCTGGTCATTTCTCATATACACCATTACCTACTAAAAGCAAATAAGACATTAAACTTTCAAAACTGTTTTTCAAATATAGTATTTCTTTGAGGGTGTGTTTTGAAACCCACAAGACCATAGATTCTCTCAGGTCATCAACAGTGTTCTGAACTTGGCTTTTAGAATCCCATTTGCATAAATTACATTTCTCCTATTGCTCTGACAGAAGCAATTCAAGAAATGAAGGGTTGCCATGAGGTCATCTTTAATTCCTGCACCCAGGACACAGAAGCAGGTAGATCTCTGTGAATTTGAGGTCAGCCTGCCCTACCTAGTGAGTTCTAGGCCTGCCAAGGCTACAAAGTGAGGCCTTGTCTCAAAACCAAAAAACAAACAAAAAAACAGAAAAGAGAAGGATTTTTTCTGCTCACAGTCAAAGGGTAGGGCGTCACCCATCATTGTCACATCGCATCCTCCATCAGGAAGAGATAGAAGTTCTCAGCTCATTTTCTCCCTTTTGGTCAGTCCAGGACCCCAGCCCACGGACTGGTGCCTCCCATGTCCAGGGAATGCCTTTCCTTCTCAAGTACTCCTCTGTAGCATCCTCACAGACAGGCCAGAGATGTGCTTCGAAGGCCATCCAAATCCAATCAAGTTGAAACTCAAGATTAAGCTAAATACCATTTGAGGGAAAAATCAAATGTATAGGAATTCAAATCCAGACCTTAGGGAGAAAGCCCACAGTCCACCTCAGGGACTGTGTGTATAGTGGAGGATGTTACTACATGGTGTATAAGAACCATGAATTATTATTATTATTATTAATTTTATTATCTGAGACAGGGTTTCTCTGTAGTTTTGGAGCCTGTCCTGGAATTTGCTCTGTAGACCAGGCTGGCCTCACACTCACAGAAATCTGCCTGCCTGTGCCTCCTGAGTGGTGAGATTAAAGGTGTGCACTGCCACCTGTAAGTGGAGACTTCTCATTCATTCCTGGCCACCCAGACCTGAATAATCACAAAGAAACTATATTAATTACAACACTGCTTGCCCAATAGCTTAGGCATATTCCCAGATAACTCTTATATCTTAAATTAATCCATTTCTATTAATCAGTGTATTACCACAAGACTGTGGGTTACCGAGTAAGGTTCTCTGGCATCTGTCTCCTCTGGCAGCCATATAGCATCTGCCTGACTCCACCTACTTTCTCTCTCTCTCTCTCTCTCTCTCTCTCTCTCTCTCTCTCTCTCCCTCTTTCTCCAGATTTCCTACCTGGCTTTGCTCTGCCAAGCCACTGGCTGAAACAGCTTTATTCATTAACCAATAAAAAGCAACACATATACAGAAGGACATCCCTCACCATATCCCCCTTTCTGTCTAATTAAAAAGGAAGGCTTTAATTTTAACATAGTAAAATGACATGTAATAAAACAGGTTCAAGCAAGAATTACAGTTACAATATTTATTCTATTTGTATCTGGCAAAATTAAAGAAAATATACTGTCATCTATTTTATCTTTGTGAATCTAAAGTTTCATATCTAATTTATCTTTTATTATAACTAGGGAAAACTATAACTGTCTGTCTTCAACTCTTCAAAGACCCCAGAAGGATATAATACCTAGTAAACAGAAAGTGAATTGTAAGCAACTTCTAAAACTTTAGAATTGACAGAGACACCTCGCTGCCTGGACAGTCACCCAAAGTTCTTCTGTAATATTGGGGCATCCATCTTCAGCCTACAGGCTGTTAGTATCTGGCAGAAATGCTGTTTTGCCTCTCTTGGCAGTTTGTCAGTCACTTTCTTCTGTCCTGCAGAATGTCTGGCAGTTTTTTCTGTGAAGCAGGGACCCTGAAGGACCATCCCATCTTTTGGAAAGTTCAGCAGTCATTTTTCTATGGGTCCTGCATGTCCAGTTCATACAGCATATCATCAAGCAGTCCAGACAAGAGCAGTTTCTTGCCCAAATGACTAGCCTTGTCACATTGAAGGCAAATTCTATAATGAGTTTCTTCAATGCCCATCAATCTCTCTGAAGTAATTGGTGCTGCCAGAAGCAGACATGTCTCATTGTTGAGAAAAGTCTAAGTTCTTAAAACATTTTAAATGCCATATTCTGTAGGCCTTTGACATGTTGAAGATTATTTATTTAACTGAAACATATCTCTGTATATCTAGAAAACCTAACTAACAGGACTACAAGTTTGACTATTATAAATGACTACCTATTAATCTGCAATATTAATTATACATTACATTTTTAAATGAGCTGCATAAACATTAATACCTTAAACAAGAGTATAAATATACATATGTATATATAACAAAATTGACTTTCAATTTGTATCAATAGAACAAGATCCATACCAATGCAAAGTATTCATCTCTAGATCATATCCCCCTTCAAATGAAAACAAACATTTATAAACAATCATTTTGGGAATTTGGGCATTGTTTTCTCCAAACTGCTTTTTGTTGGGTGAAGCAATTTAGGGTTCATGGATACCTTTTGGGGGGCAGGGAGGTCTTGTTCCATCAAACCACATTAGCCTGAAAGAAATCCACAGGTTCTCATCTTTGTGAAAATAAAAGCAGAACCTCTTTTCCAGCGTAACATATACACAAATTTTGAAATCAAGATACTTTTATGTTTGTTTAACTTAGCAGCCCCCAGAAATAAATGTCTCTCTGCAGCCAAAAAATTCAAAGAAAATACAATAATATGCATAATCCAGACTCTCTGTATTTTCCATCTCTTTACTCCTTTAATCTATGACTGACTGTACTCCTTTATATTACTTTTACTGTCTCTTTAAAGACTTTACTTCTTTTTTTTATAACTACCTATATTATTTTTCCTCTCTCTCCCAAGCCTATATACATTTTTAAACACACTGTGTCCCACTGAGAGGTCTTTTATGTCTGAATCTGTCTTATTGTTTATCTGTAATCGTTTTCTGACAAGGAGCATTTTAAAATGGTAAGCAGTGTGGTTGTGGCATCCTTGGATGCTGGCTTCACCTTTCTTAGCCTTTCAATATGGCAGAGGTACATTTACTACCAGGTCTGAGACTGAAGGGTGGGAGCCGTGCTTACCACTCAACTTTGGAAAGCTCCGTGCAACACGTAAACCCTTTTTGTCTGAGTAAAAGGTAAATTAGCCATGCAGCCTGGAAATGTCTCCATGTGTGGTGTGGGAATCCGCCATGCTTTTCTGCCTGTGAACACCTAGCAGGCCCAATCCAGCTGCTTGCCCAGGCAGAGGTGCTGAGTGACAGGCATGCTCTCCGCTACTTTCCTCCAAACCCTGAGTGGGCATGAAAGCACCCAGACCCGAAGTGTGTGGCTGGCCACATAGGTTAGCCCCAAACGTATAGGTGCCATTTGTAAGCAGAGACTGTGTGGGAGCCCACGTGTGACTCAGTTTCCATCTGAAGTCATTTCTTACTTAAAGAAGTCATTTGAGTTCAAGCTTGCTTGCTCTGCTTTTTCCTATAACCTTGAGGGCTACGAGAGACTTCTGATTTAGCTCATGAGAAAAGAACACTCTATCTAGTAGACAGTATACTGCTGATGACAAACCTCAGGAACCTCAAGATAGAAAGTAAGGCTGGTTCTGAGCAGCAAGCACATGATGGAGAGGAGGTTGCTCAGTCAAGGACAGGAATGGTCCTGTGGTTAGACACTGACTGACCGTCTGTGCTGTGCTTTGTTCTGCTTTTGTATCAGCAAGTTCTGAAATTAACTGTGGGCTGTTTGGCTTCTTTGGCATGACCAGACAGACCTCCTGATTCTATGCTGTCTTCTGTTTCTTTTATCTGACTTTTCTTTGGCCTTGAGGATCCCCTATTCAGGAACCCTTGCTGACTTTGTAGGAGCGGGCTCTTACAAGACTGATCATTTGTTCCAGCTTCCCAGCCCCAAATAATCATATAGAAACTATGTTAATTACAACACTGTTTGGCCAATAGCTAGGCATATTCCTGGCTAATTCTTATATCTTTAACCCATTTCTATCAATCTGTGAATTGCCACAAGGCTGTGGCCTACTGGTAAAGTTCCAGCATCTGTCTCCTTCAGCAGCTACATGGCATCTCTCTGATTCTGCCTACTCTCTCTCTGTTCAGATTTCCCGCCTGGCTTTGCTCTGCCAAGCTACTGGCCAAAACAGCTTTATTCATCAACCAATATAAAGCAGCACATGTACAGAAGGTCATCCCACATCAACCACCACCCAACTAAAGGCCATGAATGATTTAAGATTGAAGAGACCTTACCCTGGGTATCAATAATTCTCATCTTCATTATCTCTCTATTAACTCTGCTGATCATTTTGTAAGGAAGGGAAGAAAATGCCCAAGATCACAGTAACCCCAGATTGTTTGTGCATTTCTTTTCAGCTATGTGATTACTGTGGGCTTTAAAAGCAGAATAACACATATTCTTGTTTAAAAAATATATCAGGGGCTGGAGAGATGGCTGAGCTGTTAAGAACATTTGTTGCTCATCAGAGGACTCTGGTTTGATTCTCAACACCCACACTGTGGCTCGCAGCTAGCTACAACTCCAGTTCCAGGAGGTCTGACGTCCTCTTTTGACCTTCTCCGGCACTAGGCACACACGCGGTGCATAGACATACATACAGGCAAAAAAGCCATACCCATAAATACATCTTTAAAAATTTCATTGTAAGAAAAGGCTCATAGAATGAAACAACTTTCCCTGATTCATATCTGCCACCTGATCCCTACTCTTTAATTTTAAAAAGATATTATTTTAATAATGTGTGTGATGTATAGATAGATATGTTTGTGTGTAAGTGCAATGCCTGAGCAGCCCAGAAGAGGGCATTGGACCCCCTGGAGCCAGAGTTACAGGTGGTTGTGAGCTGCCTGATGTGGGTGCTGGGGACTGAACTCTGATCCTCTGCAAGGTCAAAGGTAATGACTTTTGACCCCTCACCCAGTCAGATGTGTTCATTCTTATTGCCACTTTCTGATCCCCCAGTATGAGCTGAGGTGTACAGCAGTCATCAAGGTGACTCGCCTTGGGCTGCGCAGTGGGCACTGTGGTCACAGAGCCCTCCCTAAGTCGTTGTTGCCTGGAGTTTATTAAAGAGAGATATTTTGTTTGTTTTCCCTCACTTGGTTTTACTGTCTCCCCAAGTCCAAAATGTACAACACATCTTTAAAGTACATGGGCCGATTTAATTCAGTAGTTTTTCTACTGTCCAGTGTCATTCCTTTCTCATTAACATTTAGAAAACTTAAAGTTAATAAGGCATTGTGCAATCTATCTCTGGGGGTCTTTATTACTCCCTTCTGTTTATTAAGCATTTCTTTTAAAGTTTGATTAGACCTTTCTATAACTGCTTGTCTTATAGGGTTGTGGGGTATACCTGTAATATGCCTTATGTCATAATATGCAAAAAAACTGTTTCATTTTAGTAGACACATATGTTGGAGCATTGCCAGTCTTAATTTGTATAGGTATTCCCATAATAGCCATAACTTCTAATAAATGTATAATAACAGAATCAGCCTTTTCCGAACTCAAAGCAGCTCCCATTATATAGAATAATGTATCTATGGCATGGTGTACATATTTTAATTTTCCAAATTCTGCAAAATGAAATGCATTCAATTGCCAAATTTCATTGTTTTGAGTACTCTTAGGGTTACTTCCTGCAGGTAGTGGAGTTTGATTATACGAGGACCAAGTAGGACATTTTCTTATAATTTCCTTGGCTTGTTAACAAGTGATGGAAAAATCCTTTTTTAAACCCTAACTATCGACAATTTTTTTTATGAAACTCTGAGACCTTCAGCACATTTCCTACTAATAACTGATCAAGTTCATCATTACCGTGTGCTAAAGGGCCTGGCAGACCTTTATGGGCTCTGATACGTGTTATATATATATGGGATGATCCCTATTTCTGACTAGTTCCTGTAATTGTATAAAGAGCCAAGATAATTCTGACATCAGGAATAAGTTCAGAAGTTTCAATATGTAAGACAACTCTTTATGCATATTGAGAGTTAGTAATTAATTATAAGAGGTTCTGAAAAATCTAATACTATAAGAATAGCATATAATTCTGATTTTTGAACTGAATCATAAGAGCTTTGAACCACTTTATTTTTTCCTGACTTATAAAGGGCCTTTTTTAAAATTTATTTGCATCAGTATAGAATGAAGGGGTTCCAGAAATTGGGGTGTCTTTTACTATATGAAGTAAAATTCAATTAGTCTTTTTTTATAAATGGAAATTTCTTGGTTTTTGGATATTTGTTACCTATCTCTCCCATAAAATTACTGCAAGTTCTTTGCCAATTTTCATTTTCTGCCCATAATGAAGGAATTTCAGCATTAGTAAAAAGTACTATAATTTCTGCTAGGCCCTATTCATTGATGAAGTCTTAATTTTCCTGTTAGAATCAACCCAGAAACTTTTTCCACACGTTTTTAATATTTTACTCTGCTTATGTGGTAAAAATATCCACTCTAAGATAATAACTTTCCTCTGCATTAAAATCCCTGCTGGGGAATGCATAGAAGGTAAAAAACCAGACTGTAATTAAGCTTTGGATCCAAATGATCCACGTGAATATCCTGTAATTTCTCTTCCACCAAAGTCTGATAATTCTCTTGGACTATTTAAGTCCTTGTCACCTTCTAAAATTTGAAACAAATTACTCAGCTCTTGAGTTATTACTCCAATAGTGGGCTGTAGATAGGAAATGTCTCTCAGCAATTTTTGAAAGTCATTAAGAGTCCACAATTGTTCTCTCCTGATTTGTACCTTTTGTGGTTGAATTTTTTTTTTGCAAACCTATTTTATATCCTAAGTAATCAATAGACTCTCTCTTTGTATTTTTTTCAGAAGCAATTTGTAATCCTCAGCAAGGCATCATTTTCTTTACTTCTTCAAACATTCTTCCTAAAGTATCTAAATTTGAATCCACTAATAAGACATCATCCATATAACGGTTAGTTATAGATTAAGGAAACTATACACAAGTTATTTCTAAAGCTGTCATATAAAATATTGGCACAGAGTGAGGCTGTTCAACATCCCTTGTGGGAGAATCTTCCATTGATATCTCTTAACAGGATGAGAATTATTATAAGTAGGCACTGTGAAGCCAGATTGTTCTCTATTCTGTTCTTGAAAAGGTATAGTAAAAAAGCAGTCTTTTAAATCAACCACTATAATAGACCATCCCTTAAGTAATAAAGAATGCAAGGGAATTCCAGGCTATAAAGAGTCCATTGGCTGAATAACCCTACTTGTGGCTCTTAAATCTGTTATCACCCTCCATTTTCCAGATTTCTTTTTAATAACAAATACAGGAGAATTCCAAAGATTGGTTGATTATTCAATATGTTGAACATTTAACTGCTCCTTTACTAGCTGTTCTAAGGCCTGTAATTTTTCTAATATCAAAGGACATTGCTCAATCCAAACAGGTTTGTCAGTCAATCATTTTAAAGGTAGGGCAGCTGGTACTTTTGAAATACTAACAGCTTTTGTGCCCTGCTTATGTACAGTTTGAATGGTCTGTGACTGTCCTTGATAGTATCTTTTATATTTCTCTCAAGAACATTCCTCATTTTATAGCATGTTTCTAAGATTAGGGGAATGTTAATCTGTGGTTTCCATGGCTGCAGTAAATCATGTCCCCATAAATTCATTGCTATATTAGCCACATATGGTTTCAGTTTTCCTGTCCGTCCTTCTGGCCCTGTACACTCAACCCATCTTGCACTTTGTTTTACTTGAGACAAACTGCCAGTCCCTAAAAGCTGAACATTTACTTCCTGAAGAGGCCAACTTGGATGCCATGATTTTGGTGCAATTATTGTGGCATCTGCACCTGTGTCTACCAAACCCTCAAGTTCTATGCCTTCTATTCATATTTTTAACTTTGGCCTTTGTTTATTTATAAAAGTTTACCAAAATATTTGCTTTATGCTTTTTCCTGAAAATTTTGTTTTATTTTCCACTGCTGCTCTGGCATCCAAAGCCATATGGTTTCAAAGAATAGGCATTCTATCCTTTAATCATTTTGTAGAAGGTTTTCCCCAATGCTGATAGGGAATGATTGAACTACATTTGACACTGGGGCCTGCAAGGGGCCCTGCTGGGTGTTTCCCAATTGCAAAAGGTTATCCTGCTTGTCCCTTGCTGATCTACATTTGTTAGTCCAGTGCCAGCCTTTGCCACACTTTCTGCACACTCCAAAAAGCTGGGCCTTCTGTTTGAATTATTTCTAAGTACAGTTTGCTCACACTCCTTCAGAAGACCTTTTCTACCACAATGAAAACACCTAGCATTTTGGTTTTTCTTCATATTTTTAGAAAGCAATGATCCTATCCAAGTATCATCATTAGAAGTATGGGGGCCAATGTCAATTGTATGTCTGCTCCTTTCTTCTATGGCTTTGAGGTTTCAGATGCTCAAACCAGGCTCAGTGTCTCTCTTCTTGCTGCCTGTGGATCCAGATGCAGAACTCTCATTCCCTCTCCAGCACTGTGTCTGCCTGTACTCTGCCGTGCTTCCAACCATTACTATAATGGACTAAATCTCTGAACTGTAAACCTGCCCCAATTAAATGTTTTCCTTTATAAGAGTTGCCGTGGTCACGGTGTCTCTTCACAGCAATAGAAACCCTAACCTAAGACAGCCCCAAAGGGGGTCGTGACCTACAGGTTGAGAACTGCTGATCTTTCTTTCTTTTCTTTTCTCTCTCTCTTTCTATCTCTCTCTTTCTTTCTTTTACTTCTACAGCCACCATCTATCCATTTCTCTATCTCTAGCCTCTCTTTATCCACCTACCTACCTATCCTTTCTTCTTATCCATCCATCCATCCATCCATCCACCCACCCATCCATCCATCCCTTATTGGCATCGCCTTGTGATCTTCCCAGATTTCTGTTTTTGAGGTGTTCCCACCCTCTTACTCCTTGTGAGCATTGACTCCCGCTGAGCGGCTGCTGGCTTTCACCCCCACTGTCCAGCTCAGGAGGTGGCAACAGGCTCCTCTGTATTTTCGCTTATATTTGGCCTGCCCTCCATCTTTGTTTGGGATTCCTGCTCAGTACAAGCCCCGCGGTGGTTCTCTCCCACAGGCTGTGAGCATCCCTCAGTAGTCTCTGCATACCTCTCTGGGGCCTTATTTTTTGTTCCGTTTTGGTTGAGGTGTAACTTAGATTCAGTAGCACATGTCAATCGTCTGTGTGTAATGTCACAAAAACGACACCGTGGCAACCGTGGAAATACCAGGAACAAAGACTGGCCATCGCAACACCCTGCTTGTTCCCCGACCTTCCTTCCCAGCGGCCCACACTTCAGCACTTTTGGTTCCTTGTTGGTGGAATCCCATTACCAGATAGATCTTTGCATTTCCTGTCAGGAGACTTCCCTCCCCGTCCTCCCTCCCTAAGAAGTCATCCTCCTGATTGGCACCAGCCCCGTCCGTCCCTACAGCTTCTTGGCTCTCCCACTTTGGCCCAGCACCCCATCCAGACTTTAGCTCCCAGCACCCCACTGCAGTCAGACAGCCCAGGAAGGGTTAAACTTGGGCCAGCGGCAGCTCCACTCGCTTAATCCGGATTCTCGGCACTGATCTCCTGGCCTGTCATTTGCATTTCTCTCCTTTGTGCGGGGTTTTTTTTTTCTTCCTGCCTTTCCCGGGGCCCAGGCGCCCGCATTAGCATACCGCGCGGGGCACGCCGGCTGCAGGGCCCCCTGCTGCGCGCCAGCCTGTGCAATCTGCAGGCGCCATCAATTTTTCAGCACTTTTCCTCATTTCTCATTACAGTCAGGCCCACGCGGCTCCCCACTCAACACAATCCTCAGTCGTCCGTCCTACCGGCGAGCCGTCATGTCCCCTCCTGACTCTGCCGAGCGTGCACTCGCTTGTTGAATCGCCCACCATAATTAATCACAGAATTAATCCCGGCCAAGCCTGTCTTCCTGAGTAATTCTGGCAGTGCGCTCGGGTGCCTGGACCCAACAGCAATTTTATCAGCCGTGAGGACAGGGTAACATCCCTGCAGCTGGAAATGCCATGGGGGGCTCTGGGCTGCCTGTACCTACCTTTCACGCCATTCACACCTATGCCATGTATGTATGCTCACAGGCCTGTCTGTAAACTAGAGCTTAACACGTGCAGAGCCACAGGCATCAAAGACATGCAGAATATACAGAATGTTGGGGCCCACAGGGAAGGGTGTTTCTTTTCCAACACGCGGTGTGCGCACGGACACACACGCACACACACACACACACACACACACACACACACACACACACACACACACAGGGCCTGGCGGAGAAGTTATCTTTAGGTACCAAAGTGGGTGGTTGTCATAGCGATTTGTGCATTATTAAGAGTACTGTTCACCCCCGAAGCTAATCTGCTAATGAGGCTGGCTCATTATCAGGGGGTGGCAAAGCTGGCATCTGCTTGCTTTTTGCTGTGGGCTTGGGGTCCAACTCCAAATCCACGGCTGAGTCCCAGTGTCCATCTCTGATGTAGTAACCCTCCTTCTCTGCAGAAAAAGAGGACTGGGTTGGAGGGAGCTCCTGACACTTGCTGAGTGGAGGTGTCCACAGATAGGGCTGTCGTGAACCATTTCAGAGCACACAGTGTGGCCAGGGAACAGCGTGGAGAGAAAGAGAGAGACATCAAGATTAATATGCGAAAGAAGTCAGTTGGCAGCAAGGCCAGAAACCCCTCCACCAGGGCTAGATGTGTGTGTGTGTGTGTGTGTGTGTGTGTGTGTGTGTGTGTGTGTACATAGAGCATGAATGAGAAAGGCCAGCAATCTCCAAACTGGGTGAGAAGGTGGGTACAACGAGCCTGACCCATGCAGGCTTTTGACCTTCTAACCTCCCCCAGCTCTCTGGCACACGTCCAGTCTCTAAACAGACTGTGTCTGTCTCTACCAATTCTTTGTTGTCCTTGCTGGATGCCAGAACCTGGAACTCTCAGCAGGGGTGCCCTGCTCCAGGCCGGTAACACCCAGAGCCACAGAAAATCAGAGAAGAACAGCCCTTACCTTTTTATGTAGAGACGGTCTCTCTCTGTTACCCAGGGGGATCTTGACTTCTCATTGACCCAAGCAGGTCTTGAACTTGGAACCAACTTGCCTCAACTGACTGGACAAGCAGGCCAGCCTAGAAATGCAGATTTTGGAGCGTCCTGACAGGTTAGATACAGGCACGGGCTCTTCACAGGTGTTTCTGTTTGTTCAGCACTGTTTCTTGTCTTTTTCCTTTAACAAAGCAGCGTGGGGCACAGTGAAGCTGGTTAACCCATAAAAGGGGCGGGGGAGGTGGTCCTCAGTCTCTGGTCTCATCAGGAGCTCCACGGTCTTCAGGTCTGTGTGTATCTTTCCAGGAATGTTTCTTGCCTGTATACATGTCAGTGCTCGCTGTCCCTCTCTGCTGACCACACTCTCCTGGCAGGTGCATTGAAATCATCCTCATCTAATGAAATGGCCAAACAGTATGCTGAGCTCGTATTGTCTGTGTGTGTGTTCATCATGCGTATGTACATGTATGTGGAGACGAGAGGACAACCTCTGTGGTTGCTCTTCAAGAACCTTGCATTTTCTGAGGTAGCATCCCTCAGTCGTCCACCTTGAACTCAGCAAGCAGGCTAGGCAGGCTGGCCAGTGAGTCACATCCAAGCCTGTCCCTGTTTCCTCCGTGCTGGGATCACAAGCCCATGTCACCACATCTGGCTTTATGTGGGTTCTAGGAGTCTTTGCTGCTGTGATAAAACATGGACCCAAAACAGCTTAGAGAGAAAATGGTTTATTTGTCGTACAGATTTCAGTCAACATCAGAGGAAGCTAAGGCAAGAACTCAAGGCAGGAGCTGAAGCAGAGGCCTTGGAGGGTGCTGCTAACTGGCTCGCTCTCTATGGCTTGCTCAGTTTGCTTCCTTTTACAACCTGGGACCTCCTTCCCAGAGGCCCCACAGTAGGCTGTGCCTTCTCACATTAATCATTAATCAGGAAAATGTCCTACAGTCTTGTTCTCAGACCAGTCTAATACAGGAAATACTTCAACTGTGGATCCTTCTTCCCAGATGACTCCATTTTGCATCAAGTTGATAAAAAACAAAAAACAAGAAACAAAAACAAAACAAAGCAAAACCCTAAGTATACAGGATTGAACACGTCCACACCCACTGACCAGTCTCTTCCTCAGCTCATGTGGAAGGTCTTTGAAGAAGGCCAATGCACAGGGCAGAGCGTCCCTGTGATGGTGCTGATATTTGGCAATGACAGCTTCCTTCAAACCCTCCCCGTCTGGAACTATGAACGTCCCGATGGTGTTCACCTCCCCAAACTGCACATCTCGTGTCTCTCGGTGTCACTTGTTCACCTCCCCAAACTACACATCTTGTGTCTCTCTGTGTCACTTGTCTCTGTCACGGTAAATTGGGATAAGAACAGTGAGTAATTGCTTGCCACACCCCAAATGCTGTGTTGTCTTGAAATCCCCTCTGTCAAAACAATTAACCCGTTAGTTTCAGCCTTAAGCAACTTCTTAGGACAGGGGCAGAATGCAGCCAAATTCTTTGTCAGGGTGTAATGTGAATGGCCTCTAGCCTGGTGCCTGATAAAATGCTTAGTCTCTTTTGAACCCTCATGAGCTAGGCCTCCACTGTGCACATTTTCTGGTCTCCCAAAGCCCTACCTTCATCATTCATGAAACTCATAGGGTTAAAGACTTTTAAAGTCCAAAATTCCAAACTCTTGTGCAATCCTGAAACCAAAAGACCTAAGAACCATGTGGTTGGGATTATCCCACCAGCGGCTCCGCTCCTCCGTTCCAACCTTCTGTCTTAGTTACTTTCTCATTGCTGTGATCAAACACCTAGCAAAAGTATAACTAGGAAAAAGGTTTTTATTTTGGCTCACAGTTGGAAAGGCTTTGGTCCTCCGAGGTAAGAAAGGCATGGCAGTAGGTGTGGGAGGTAGCTAAGAAACAGAGAGAGGTAAGTGTGGAAGAGAGGCCACGTGTGTCACAGATGGCAGAGCTGGAGGGGCAGGGCTGCCCAGGGCTGTTGGACATGTGCAGACATTGCTCTCTCACCTGTGATGCCTAGTGTGTGGCCTCATGGGATTTCAGTCTTCCTTTGCTTTGGTCTTAGCTAAGATCCCTTTGTCCCTTTTTTTTCTGGAATGGAACATTTACTATGTACCATTTTGGATTGGAAATAATGTAACTTCTAAACATTTTTATTTAATAGAAACTCTCAGCTAAGAAATTGCCTTGGGTCTCAGGAGAGGCTTTAGATTTTTGTTCAGGATTAGGACTCTCAATGACCCCATAACGACACGCTGTTTTCCATATTATATGGTAAAGATAAAATGACCTAATAATGACATGCAGTGTTCCGTATTGTATGGTGAAAATGAGACTTTATGTACCAGGGTTAGAATGTTGTGACTTAATGTGTTTGGGTGTGAAGTTGGTGAAGTGTGAACTTGGTGAGGTGTGAACGTAGCAATGTGTGAACTTGTAGATGGTTAATTTGGTCAACTTGACTGGATTTAGCATCAACTTCAAAATACACTTCTGGGTGTGGCTACGAGAGTGTTTCTAGAAAGTTCAAACTGAACAAGGATGATGGATCACTCTGCATGTGGCAGTACCGTTCTACAGTCTGGGGTTCAAGACTGAATAGAAAGGAGAGAACAGCGGAAGGTAGTCCTTGGTCTGTGCTGGTTGACTATGGGTACAAAGTGACCATTGATCTCACACTCCGGCTGCCATGCCTTTCTGGACACGATGAACAACTGCTCCCTCAAACTGTGAGCACCTTAAGGTACTTGGTCACTGTAATGGGCTTGCACGGCAGGTCTCCAGGTCTCCATGTGGCGGTGGGGGGCGGGCAAGAGAGAGACGGATAGGCACACCATACAGAGTGGAGCTGGACATTTATTTAGGGGTTATGGAAGGGAAGGGAGAGGGGCAGAAAGGGGGAGGGGGAGAGAAAGGCAGAGAGAGAGAGAGAGAGAGAGAGAGAGAGAGAGAGAGAGAGAGAGGAGAGAGACCGAAGCTGCCTCTCAGAGAGAGAGCCTGAAAAAAGAGAGAGACTAAGGCTGCAAGCAGGAAGGAAGACCTGCCTGCCTCAGCAGATGGGGGAGGGAGTGGGCATGGCTTGTCTCTTAAAGAGACAGAACAACCATTACAGTCACACCAACAAGATGAGTGATGGAAACCCTCCCCTCTCTGGTAGCTGCTTCCTCCTTGGTGTGGCCCCTGGAGGACATAACCTTGGAGCAGATAGGAGCCCAGATTCAGTGTGCACCAGGGTGAGCACAACGTGGTCAGTCGTCACCCAGCTGATCTGCAGTTGTGTGAGGGACAATGGTGGTTTGGTACTAGGATTTGGGTGTTTTGTCATAGAGTGTTATTGCAGCAACAGTTAGCCAATACACATTTTCGTAGACCATACAGTGTGGTGACCTTGCAGAACAGCCATGGCTGGGGTGCAGGGAGTGCCCCAGCAGAGACACTGCTGTCTTTTTGACTTTAAGGATGGGATCGGCATGAAGGAGAAAGTATGTGACTCAATTAAGATGCAATTAAGATCCTCTTGGTGGCATCCCTTTCATCTACTGTCCTCATTATGCTGGGTCCTTCTCTCTCGCTGTGGGGACTGCGTTGCTCTCATGCTGATGAGCGAGCGGCTCTGTGGCCCGGCTTCTGACATGGAGCTGTCTGAGTAGCTAATTTGGATTTCAGCTCCACTAGCCAGCCCCTGATAGACCCAAGATGCTGGGCACTGCAAAGCCCTCATTTCTCCTGAGCATCTTCTGGGTGCTCAGAGGTCAAGACTCGTTCGGTACCTGCCTACCTAAAGTGACTCTTGGAAAATGTAGGAAGAGGTCACACTGTTTCAAGTGACTTGGCTCACTCCCAGGAGTCCCTTGCCTTGCCTGTGAGTCTTAGCTGAGGCCAATTCTGCTCTTTAGAGCATGAGCTGCATCCTCCTCAGCTCTTCTGGCTCTGGAGTTTTCTGTCAGCCTATCCGCCGTTACTCTAATGGGCCTGCCTTCCTCTGTGACATGGCCCTTCTCTCTTGCAGCTTTAGCGTTCTTACTGTTCCAACTATGATATGTCATGAGGAGTTTCTTTCCCTGTTTGGTGTTCTGTGGCCCCCTGTACCTGCATGGGCGTTTCTTTATCAAGATTTGGTAAATTTCCTTCTCTTTTTTTTTTTCCAAAAAATATTTTCTATGCCTTTGAGCTGGGATTTTCCTCTTCTATGCCCATAATTTGTATATTTAGCGTTTTCTTTTTTTCTGTTTTTGAGACAGAGTCTTTCTACATATCCCTGGCTGTTCTAGAACTCATTCTGTAGACCAGGCTGGTCTTGAACTCATAGAGATCTGCCTGCCTCTGTCTCCCAAATGCTGGGATTAAAGATGTGTGCCATCAACTCCTGACTTTTCTTTTTTTTTAAATTGGCTTTTCTACAGCACCCCCAAAATTCTGCATGTTTCATTCATACATTTAAAAGAATTATCATTTTCTTGGAGTGAACGAACAGTTCCCCTCCCTTGGCTTCAAGCCCTGATGCTCCCTGTCCCACACAATCCTCCGCTGACAAGCCTTTCCACTGAGCCCTTTATCAAGTGACTTTTTCACTCCGAGCTTCCTTTCAGCTTGGGTTCTCTCCACTGCCCTGTCTCTTTGTTGAACTCTGTTTTCACATCCTGAATTGACTTCTTATTTCATCCATCAGTTTTTCTATGTTTTCTTAAGCTCTATTCAGGCTACTTTGTCCTTTTCTAGTTCATTCAAGGGTTTCTCTGCAAATTCTTTGAATTCTTTGAACACTTCCAACTAGTTATAATTGTTCTTTTGAATTCTGCATCCTGAATTTCATCTGTTGTTTTCCTCAGCAGACCATTATTGTGAGATTGTTGACTGGGATGTGGGCATATTGTCTATTTATTTTTTATTGCTTTGGTTCTTCCAGTGAGACCTGAGCATCTGGAGTTAGGATGATGATTGTGTCTTTCGCTATGTGTTCTCAGCCCAAGAGCCTGGGGGCGGACAGTTGGCTGTGTGGCTCGGGAGAAACCGGAAGGAGTGGAGGTGGGTCAAGGTGGGCGAGCTGTCTTGCCAGGTCTGCACTGGGCCAAGCTGCCCATCAGCTGGAGATGGCTCCTAAGGCTGAAAAATGATGTAAGGTAGCATGCTGGCGTGGCTGCCGTATTGTAGTTACCTTCCTCATGATTTAGCCAAGCTTAATTTCAATGCAATAGTTAGATTCCTTGAAATAGAATGTTTAGTAAAACTTTTGTTATGCGTTCCTTGCTTAATATTATTTATTGTTTGTAATTTTATATTTGGGATCTGTTCCTATTGTATATAGCTGTGTTGGGTTTGGATCGATCTTGCTTAGATAAAAGGGGGAGATGATGGGGAAACTATCAACCAATCACATCTAGTTAGGGTGTGGCTACCTGGGGCCCAGGTAGAAAAACTGAGAGGACCCAGGTGCCTGCTCCCTCTCTGCTCGGTGCCCTCTGGACATATAGGACGTCAGACCTCCCACTCTTGTAGCGTGAGTTTTTCCCCTTATACCTATTAAAATACAATCATTATTCTTGAGCTGGCCTGGTTATTTATCGTACCTACCTAATTTGCAACAGCCTACACCAGACTGAGCTGTGTGTGGTGAGTTGGATGGAGCTGACTCCCAGGGCTGGGGAATGGCTGGAAGTGGTCTGGGGTAGAGGGACCATCTTGCTGGATTTATGCCAGTCCAGGCCACACGTATGTGTGGGGAAGCTAAAGATTCCTGCTAAAGCTGTCATGTCTTGGATACTCGGTTACACAGCAATAATCAACACTGCCTTTGACTTTTGAAGGTAGGCTCATAGCAAGCTCTTTGATCTTCCCTTCTCTTGGATTGTCTGCTCTGAGGATGCCAGCCACAGATAATGAGAATACTTGCAAAGTCCTAGAAAAGATCTACTTGGGGTTGTACAGGTTTCTAGCAAACACCAGACATATAAGTGCTCCATCTTGAAAATAGATTACTCAGCCCTAGTCAAGCCTTCGGTTGGCCACAACCTGATGACACCATCACCACCCTGAGTGACCTGGGTCAGAATTCTAGGGTGAAGTTGTTCCGGAATTTTTACTCAAAGAAACAATGAGATAACATCTGTTGCTACCCTAAGATGAAACATTTGAGTGGTAAACTTATGGAGTTTACCATACGTTACCATATGCAATGTACTGTGATGTAAAGCAAGAGACTGGACTCATTTTAACCAAATGCAGGAGCTGGGGTTATCTGTACACCAACACCCATTTGTTAATGGAGAAAGGTGTCTAGGGTCCAGCTTATATATCTTATGGGAATTCCACAGTGTCTCACAATGTAGTTCAGGCTGGTCTTGAACTCACTGTCCTCTTGCCTCAGCCTTTCAGGTAGATGCAGGGACCACAGGCAACACCACCACATCCGGCTTGGAATCTCGGATCTTAACCACTTGGGCCCTTCTCACTCGGCTTTGAGATGGGAAGAGCGTTCACGCAGATTGGGAGAAGTTGTCTCTCACATCCAACACAGTCTTCCCATTGGTGCCTCAGTTTCCATCTTTGTACGGGTGGGAAAAGTCTCACCCACTCAGCATCCTAAAATGCAAACAAGCTCCCACAGGGCTAGACTACAGCATAAACACACACAGTGTGGGCACGGGGGTGGGGTGGGGGGGTGGGGGTGGCGGCTGCGCCAAGGTAGCTGGAAGACACAGAGTTTTAATGAGAAACCAAGTCCGAGAGATGGGAAGGAGGGGACACGTGCCTTCCTGGTTTCTGGGGCAGAGCATAGTGCGTGTACTGTGGGGGTCCCTGAAGGGATGCATGACAGCTCACGCAGGACTGTTTTCAGAGGAGGGCAAATGCATCCAGGCATGGGGTCAACAGAGTGCCCTCCTCACACACTCGTGCTCTTGAGGGAGCCTTCCTGTTCAGCAGTGGCCAGCCCCCACAAGCCAGGGGCCATATTTAGTATCTGAAATTCCTTTGTTGGGCACCAATTGGCTGTCCTTCCATTTCTTCATTTTTCTGTGAAATGTGGCTCAACCCAAGACTTTCCTCACATGCCCTCCCTTCCACAGGAAGGCTGCTCAGACTCCAGTCCTCCCTCCCTCCCTCCCTCCCTCCCTC
>PVIU01008528.1:0-82283 GCA_004026605.1 Ondatra zibethicus
CCCACCCCCTCCCCAATCTATCCACCCTTCCCCATCTCCCCATCTGCCCTCCTTCCCACTCCTCTTCCCACCCAAGCCAATGGCCTCTCAGACAGGTCCTCAGCGCTCTTAAACTTGTCCATTATTGTTGAGAGTTTTCCCTAGTTATCGGCTCCACTGGCTCCTGTGCCTGCTGCATTCATCACAGCCATAATTCTCAGTATTTTCTCTTTCCTGGTCCCAGAGCTAATGATTTGCTTTGCAACCTCAGTTCTCTGGTGACTCTAGGAACACTCATTGATAGAGTTCCCTTAGCTTTTGTCTTATTGAGAGCTTTACATCTCTGAACTTTTTTTTTTGCTTGAGGATTATTTGTTCCTTTTTGGTAGTGTTGGGATTTGAACCTGGGCAAGCATTCTACCACTGAGCTTTGTACCTATCTCTTTGAACTGTTTTAAGACAAGGTATCACTAACTTGCCTGAAAGGAAGGAAGGAAGAAAGAAAAGATAGCCTATATATTTATAGATTAACATGTTTTGCCTATCAAAGAGCAAGCCATGATGCTTACAATAGCCAGTCACTGTCACATGTATTATTCTCAACCAATTATCACACACATACAAATAAACCTATAATGTAGGCAAAAGTTATTATCCCCATTTTACACATTGGGAGCTGAAGTACAGAGATAGTCTAGGCTGAACATAGATTCTAACCTTTGCTCTTGCCACCTCCGCTTCACCATTCATGCCCCTGATCCCATTCTGTGACTATCGTCTGTTTCCCCTGCTCACAACTCTTGAGTTGATGGTTCTGGAGGAGTCGTTATTTTGGATATGAGACTTTCTGGGTCCACACCCTGGGCACATCTGTTGCCTGGGCCATCCCTCAACCCTGATTGATGTTTCAAAGCTTGCCCCCCGATCTCACCCAGATTGTAGACAGAAAACCTGAAGGATGGAATCTAGAAGAGAAGAGGAGGATGGAAATGCATGCGCACGCGTGTGTGTGTGTGTGTGTGTGTGTGTGTGTGTGGGCGCGCGTGTGCGTTCAAGTACAGTCTGTGGATGTTTCTCAGGGATCCTGCCTTTCCAAGGGGTAGGTCAGAGGCTAGACCCAGAATGCCAAAGGAGACACCCAAGTGATGTGGGATTCCCCTCTGTATGCTGTGAGTACCATTGGTGAATAAAGAAATTGCCTTGGCCTGTTGATAGGGCAGAACTTAGGTAGGCGGGGAAAACTAAACTGAATGCTGGAAGAAAGAAGGCAGAGTCAGAGAGACACCACGTAGCCCCACCAGAGACAGACACTGGAACTTTAGCCGGTAAGCCACAGCCTTGTGGCAATATGCAGATCAATAGAAATGGGTTAAATTAATAGGTAAGAGTTAGCCAATAAGAAGCTAAAGCTAATGGGCCAAGCAGTGATTTAATTAATACAGTTTCTGTGTGATTATTTCGGGGCTGAGTGGCCAGGAACCAACAAGAGGCTCCCTCCTCCTACACACAAGATGATGTGGAACAGCATTGAATTAAAGGTCTCTGTGTCTCTGTCCCAGCCAAGTCACCTCCTCCATGAGCAAGGAGAATGTGCTCCCTTTCAGGAGAGGCACCAAGGAGGCTCAGACATTGTGAGGCTTTTCCTAAAATGTCTACCTCGGGGTGGAACCTAATGGCTTCCTCTCGCTTCACTCCCCATGGATGTCCTGTGGTTTCTGTGAATTGTCTCTGTGGAAGCCGCAGAGAAGTGACGATTGTTGGAGACCCCATCTGCGGCCATTCCCAGCCTAACTTGTCTTTTCTTGATGTCTTCTGCTTTGCTGCAAGAGGAGGAGCAGGAGAGGGGAGGGAAGGAGGAGGAAGAAGGAAAGGGAAGGAGAAAGGGAGGGCAAGAAAGAGGAGGAAAGAAAAAAATAGGAAGAGTTTTCCATCTGTGTCTCCCTGACTCATCCACACAACCCTTTCTGCAGAATCAATTGACACCAGGAGATCAGCATTCTGGGGTGGCTGCTCGTTAGAACTCATTAGGGGCTAAAATCAATTTCCCATCCTTTGTATTTCACCCACCCAGCGTAGCTCTCTGACAATATTGGTTCAATTTAATACCTAATATCTCACTTATGTACTAGCAGACAAGGATCAATGTCTAAGCCAGTGGGGTAATGGGGGCTTCCCAACTGCCTCTTCCCCGAATAAGGCAGAGGGGGCAGGGGCTGCTTTGCAGAATCTGCTGATATTGACAGCATAATGCTTCCATCACTCCCAGCTTTGGGCCACAGATAGAATATCAGAAAACACAGGGCTGGGGATGTGTAAAATGTAGAGCTGCGTCCTCTAATTTCTCACGAGGTTGTCCGTAGCATTTGGACCACAGTGTCACTAAATACTGGGTGGGTTGCGAGCTGCCCTGAGAGGATTCTGGTGGTGAGGCCAAGGCATGGGGTGCGCACGGGGCCAAGGCATGGGGTGCGCACGGGGCCAAGGCATGGGGTGCGCACTGGGCCAAGGCATGGGGTGGGCACGGAAGCCAAGGCATGGGGTGGGCACGGAGGCCAAAGCATGGGGTAGGCACGGAGGCCAAGTCACAGGATGAGCCCTGACTTATGAAAGGCTCCAGGTTTTAATTTCTCTCTTCTGGTCTCATTGGCCAGAGTATATAATCTAGTCTGATCCCTGACTCATTCCATTAACCTCGTGGGGATTCCGAGACTTCACTGTCTACGGACTGAACCAGCCTCAAGAAACTCTTTCTGCTTGACGCAGGCGCTTCGAACTTGCTGATTCCTTTCTATTCAGATCCAACTAGGGTGAGCCGATGGTAATCTTTAATAGCAATCATAGCGGACACTGATCCATGGAGTACCATGTGCTAGGAGTATGTAAGATGACTAGATCCCCCTCTCCCGCCCTGCATCTCCACACCACCGATGCCATGGTTATAAAGGTTTCAAAGAATAAAGGGAATGCACGGGAGAGGAGCAAACCGTTGGAGAGCTTGCGCCCGGCCTCAGCACTTGGGGCCCAGTCATCACGTTCTATATAAAGCAACTCTACGTTTGTGCGACCAAGGGGACACATTTGGGGCTGTTCGGGACAATGATTCCTAAAAGGAAACCTGGCAAGAGAAGAGCAAACAGATGGAGCCGGAGGAACTGCCCTGTTTCCAGGGTACATTTCTTTAACCAGCTCAGGTTTTAAAGGGTTGACGAGCAGGACGCACGGCCCCTTCCTTGCTCCCCCGGTATCTACAGCGGTCCCTGACAGGGGAAAAGCCTTATTAATCTTTGGAAATACCTCTTTCCGACCGGCCGAGAAAGATGGCAGTATAGAGTAACGCCAACCTTCATAAACAAATTAGATATCTCCTTCTCCCCTAATAAGATCGTATAAGAAACCACCAATTACTGTGAGGATTATCTTCATTTCAACCATCTGGTTCCTCTGACTAGCGAGAGCGTGTGCGCATGAGCCCGCGACATCAGACAGAGAACTGTTGTTATCGTGCTACATGGTAACATGTGAAAATAATTGCTTTCTGTGTGGTTAATGCTCATATCATACACACTACAACTTTAGGGCAAAATTCTTGTCTGTGTTCCATATAAATAATTTGACTCCAATATTCAACTTTCCTTATACATAACTGACAAGACATTGTCAGACTGACTTAATTTTGCATAAAATTTTTCCAGGCTAACCCAACGTTGAGAACTCATACACCGGGAGAATAAGGAGCTGGTTTATGATTTCCAAAATGTACACGGACGTGTGATTTGAGTTGTTGGGTGGCCCTGAGTGCTGCTCAGGCCCGAGTTCTGTCTGCTGTTCAGATGTTTTCCTTACCCTCAGTGGGCCGGCTCTGCATCCGGAGAGACAACCTGCCTAGTTTCCCTCACTTTGTCTTCTGCTTTGGGGGCACAGGGTAGGGCGGAACGGGCAAATCAGAACACGAAGGATGGAGAGAGGCAGGGCGCAGATTTATAGTCCTGTCTGTATTCTGAGACCACGTGGCATGCGCCCTCTCCTCCTCTTCCCCACGGCGTCCTTTTCCAGATTTTATGGGGACAGCAGCCCACTTTGCTGGCTTTCTGAGTGCCAGATGCCCCTGGCTGATTGTCTTAAAGCTAACTGGAGCTCTATGAAGAGACCATCCCTCAGATTCACTTTGGGTAAATGATGTGTATACCATCTCTCTCTGCCAAGGTACTAAACTTTAAAGAAATTAAATAGAGATACCAAAATGTCTTAAGTACCATAAGCCTGTTATATATGACAACCTATCATTAATGTGTGCATATGTCGGGGCTGGGGGTGCAGCCTGGTGGCTGGAGCACTTACCTGTTATACCCGAAGCGCTGGCTCTGAGTCCCATCACTACATAAACTCTGTGTGTGTATGTGTGTGTGCGTGTGTGCATGTGTGTGTGTGTGTGTGTGTGAGTGTGTGGTGGCACATGCCTGTAATCCCAGCACTTGGGTGGCAGAGGCAGGAGGCTAAGGATGTCAATATTATCCTCAGCTATGTGTATATGCCTATGTGTGTGCATCTGTGTGTATGCTCAAATAATTTCCTCTTATTATTCCTTTCAACAAGAGTATCTCCTAAATTATTTAATCCAAATGAAACCGAATTCAGGCAAGATTTTAGAAACACACTGTAATTAGTTACTCTCTCTCAGCAGAACTAAAATAGTTTGAGGGCACATCTTAAAAGGCAAGCCTTGGCTTTGTTCACGGTTTCAAAGGGTTTACTCTGGGCTTGAACAGATCGTCACATCAGCGGAGTGTGTCATGGGGAAGATCCCTCACCTCACCAGAGCCAGGGCCCAAGGAGAGAGAAATAGGGATGGAGTCAAAATAACTTTCTAAGGCACAACTCCAGTGACCTACTTCACCAAAATAGGCCCCACCCATCAATGTTTTCAGAATCTTCATAAATGACATCACCGTCGGAGGACCAAGGGTTTGATATTTGTGCCTATGGGGATTTAATATTCAATGTCTAGCCCTCGGCTCCTGTCCCCCAGATGCTCATGACCAAATGCTTTTAGGCCACCCCCACGAGTTCCCAAAGTCCAATGGTTCTAACGCTGCTCAGAATTCTCACTTCTGCTTGGAGACACGCGTTAAACCGTTAGTCTGTATAAAGGACAGTTATATACTCCCAAGATATAAGGTTCAGTGGCACAGAGTAACCAACCTATCCCTGTAGGAGGAGTATGTGCACAGCAAGAGAGGACTGAACCAAAGCAAGACGGAAATGCGGCAGGAAAAGAGTACCGCCCTCATGCCTGGCATCTGGGACATGCGGTAGCATCATGTGGGCTTGAGCGAATGTACTCTGATGGCTCTGCCACCTGTGGGCTGTCAGGGCGCACCGGGTCAGTCGGACTCGCTCAGGGTGCGCCGGGTCAGTCGGACTCGCTCACTCCCTGCAGCATTCCTCCTCAGATGACTAGGCTCCTTGACTTCTCCAACATCCCGAGGTCTCCGGCGCAGCTCTGGCTTTGTTGCATGCCCTGTTGCAAGCACTGCCCTCGAAGGGGTTGTTCGAATGGAGCCTCTGTGATCCTTGTGTGGTTGCCTGACAGAAACAGCTCTCCCTGCACGAACTCTGTCTGATGCCGAGGAAGAGAAGAGCCAGAGATGTGGCTTGGTCTCTAGCTGTGGCTTTGGCAATGAAACAGTGGAAGCTGACAGAGTTAGAAGAAAATACTACCCATCCTATTCCATGTTGCAAGACTCTGGTTTTCACAGTTTCTGTTAGCAGTGCGAAGACCTCCGCTCTGCCGCCCCTTCCCACTTAACAACCCGAGTCCTTTCCGGGCCCAAAAGAAAAGAATTGAGATCATTTTCTAAAAGAGCACCAATGATAGTGTTTATTGAGTTGCAAGGGGCATATGCGCATGAAAAAAAATGCTTGTTTGTCAAAACTTCAAACTTAACCAGGTCGTCTTAAAATGGTTCTTTGTTCTACTTTTTGCTTGCTCTAGTGCCCCTGCCCATGCGAGTGGCTGCCATGTTGGACGGCATGGATAGAGAATATTTTCATCATGTCAGAAAAAAATCTAACGGACAGCTCTGCCCTGTATTATTATGAGTTCACTTTTATATGAATTCAAAATATGCTAAATGGCTCATTTAAAAAAAAAAAAAGTCAGCATCAGGGCACTGGGGAGATGGCTTGCCATGAAAGCGTGGAGATCTGAGTTCAGATCTCCAGAACCTATATTTTAGAAATGCAGGTCACAGTGTGCACCTTTCATCCCGGTTGGGGTGGTAGGAACGATGCGATTCCTAGGGCTTACGGTCAGCCGGTCTTGCCTCATTGGTGAATTCCAGGCCACAGACAGACCCGGTCTGTAAGAAAGGAGAAGGCATTTCAGAGAGTGACATCCAAGACTGGCCTCTGGGCCTCTGCTCACACACACCATATGGACCTGCTCCTCCCCCACATGCATTAAATAAAGCAACAATATCAACAATAAAATGGTTTAAAAAATCATATCTCTGTACCTAAAGGGCTACATATTTTGACAAAGCGTGTATTTTGTAGTGTGCCCCATCACTTTGCACAGATCCAGCCTGGGGCTCAGCATCCTCTGTGGTCTGACAAAGGCTGGTGGTTACTCATCAAGCCTCTGTGGATTTCATCCCTTACTATTCTCTTGATCTAACCAGAAATGTGTTTTCTTCTGCCTAAACTTCCCTTCAAACAGCCCCTGGCAAACATACAGCTAGAGTCCTCATGACCTTGCTTAGAAAAGAAAGCAATGGATTGTGTTTAGGGAAGTATTAAGACAATTGACCTCTGCAAACGGGAGAGAGGGGGCCAGCCCGGCCCAATCAATGGCATTAATTGGTTATTGGAGCAAACAAACACTGCCCTATACTTGCCGACCTCCGTGTTTAGGAGACGCTAATGGAGCCCATTAACTTTAGCATCCTGGGTTTGAAGCAATTTGGAAGAGGCCGCTCTTTTATTTCCCTGGGTTGGTCTTTTCTATGCACTTGAAGAGGAAACACCATCCAAAACATCCCCATCATTCCAGAAGGAAAGGTCCCAGATCCCCCAGGACTTGGGAAGGGAGAATGACAGGCAGGCGGTGGGCCTTCATCTCTAGAGGGAGACAGCTGGAGGAAGCTCTCTTCAAGGGGCTAGTGGCATCTTGTTCTTTATTCAGCTCCTCTGATGAGGCCTTTCGCTGCGCGTCAGTTTACCCATTGGTAAACGGAGTTGAATAATATAGACTTACCACTCTGTCGTAAATGAATATTGAAGATCTTTGGCTAAAGGGGGCTATGAATATGTAGGAGCCCTGTGAATACAAATCAAGAATTCATGACTTAGTAAAAGCTCAATATGTTGATAAATCTTGAATTTTTTTGCAAATGCTGAGATGTTACGCTTTTATTCAGAATATATAATAGTCAGGGATTGAGGTTTAGCCAGAGAGGCTTTATGCAAAGGACACATATGTAACCATGTACAGTAAAAGGCTGTACATCTGGCATGTTGGGGGGAAATTGGAGGCACCAGTCAGTCAAAAGTTCTGACAAACAATTTCACCGCTTTTCATATTTCTTGTTTTCTGGCTTGGCCTCTGCGCTAAAAGCCTAGGTGGGGGAGGAGAAGTTGATGGCTTTTTTTTTTTCATTGTTGCCCAAAGTCTAGCGCAGCAAAGGTAGAGAGCGAGAGCTTGTCCACGCTCCTCAGGCAAGGCTCAGAACAGCTGAAGAGAGCACGGCCGTCACAACGTGGGACTCTGGTATGACGTCATGACAAGAGAGGAACGAGTACTGACATGACATACGTGCAACATACGTGCAACACACATGCAAATAGGTTTGTGCCAGAATACGGACAGAGCCGTTCCCGGCCTGTTCTCACATCAGTACAAAGGGCAAGCCCTGACTTCCTGTGAGTTGCCTGATTTTCCACTTACGATTGTATAAACTAATGCACAGTCAATAGAATCCGTACCTCAAATTTTGGACTGCAATCCTTGCCCAGCATAGTTATGTATTCCTGATGCTGGCCGGAGGCAGTGAAGCCCAGCTCCCAGGGGTCATGTGACCAGCAGGGAAACTCTCCAGGACTCCAAGGGGGTCATCTTACTATGCTAGAATGTCCAGGAAGCTAAGGAGCATCGGCAGTAGGGGGCACATCGGACAGAAGCAGCTTGTCACAGTCTGTGATTTGCCAAGTCTTGGCTTATCGCTTTACCTGGACACATATATCTAAACAACCTGAAGAGCCTTATGAGGTGGTCGGAATATGAACTTCAGAGAGTCTCTGGATCTCTCTAGAAAGATCAATCCGTCTATGGGAGGAATTTGATTTTGTAATTATATGCTAATAATAAAATCCTATATTATCCAAAGTTAACTTTCCGGTTAACTTGAGTTTGTCACCTTTTTCTCCCATTTAGAAATACAGAATTAAGCCAGTAGTCGCTATTGAGTATAAGTCACGCGCCTCCTAGTAGCAAAGTGTGCCAACTCAAGATGTAGCATGCCCATTCCTATGGAGGATCGGTGACTCTCGGTTACTTTCAGGGCTGGGGAGATAACTCAGCTTAAGGACGTTTGCTCGGATCCCCAGTGTTCTCATACAAAGCTGGTAACACGTGTGTCATCCTCGGGTTAGGGAAGTGGAGAGTGGAGGATCCCCTTTGCTGGGCCCTCTGGTCTCACACATCTGGGAGCTTCAGGTTTCAGTGAGAGTCTCTGTTTCAAAACCTAAAGTGGAGAGATATGGAGGAAGACAGCTGACATGGACTTCTGACCCCTACTGCTTGGATGAGAGAGTGCACACATGTGTAATGCACACCTGCCTACCCCTCTCGCACATATACTTCCTTGTGTAGAATTTTGCTTGGGAGTCACTGAAGGGCTTTGGCAACAGCTGTACCCACATTTCAGTAGCAAATTCACTGTCGAGAAACATGTGGCGGGGCTTTCTCGCTGACAAGCCTAAATGAATCAGGATTCAGTACAGGTCTGCTGGTGGCTGCTTCAAAGGATGGGGTTTCTGGGACAGTGGACAGTCCAGCAAGTCCTCAGAATAGCTGATCCGAGGTGTCATCTGTAGTCATCTCTAGGGGTTACCAGTTTCACTGCTCCCCAAAAGGAAGAAGATGATAAAAGCCAGACACGGACATTTCCAACCACTTGGCCAATTTTTCCACATACACGGGCCATGCTTGGTGGTAAGATTATGCCCCCCTTTACCAAGGGCATTTGGTCTTCTGCTTGTTGTGATGGTTTTGGATCAGGTGGTAGAACAATATTTTGCATTGTCATTTGAACATGTTTATTTGCCAATATGAAATTGAACAGTCTCTGTTGGTGTTCAAGTCCAGCTCTTATGGCCCTGTGACATCCCAGTGTTTAGAAGTGACTGCCAAAGACTGTCCTCACGGAGTAGATTTCCCCAGGAATCAGGTAGTTGAGAGACCTTGCTGTTGCTATGACCTGGTGTGCACACCCTTGTCCTGAATTGACTGGAGACTGTGTGCTTCCCCATTCCCAGTAGAGCAGATCTCAAGGCTCCTCCTGGGGGACAGCTTTGGAGATGTGTGATCTTGTACACACAACTGCCTAACAGCCTGTTAGCTGACTCTCTCATTGTGGAGGTGTTCAAAGCAGAACCACCTGTGGCTCATCTCTAAGGCACAGAAGGTTCTTGTATGCTTCAGTGGTCCTTTGCGGCCCAAACCAATGCTTGCCCACAGTAGAATTGGTTACAACATGGTTTCTCCTAGATGAGCAGTTCTCAACCTGTGGGTCACAACCTCCTTGGGGGTCAAATGACCCTTTCACAGGAGTCACCTAAGACCATCAGAAAACACAGATACTTATTGTGGCATTTCATTTGTATTTTAATAACTACAGCTTGCCTGAAGATCAGAAAAGTAAAACATTCACGCGGCCATTTTGGCACATCCTTAATCCCAGAACTAGAGAGGATTATAAAACAGGAGGAGACAGCTCTCAGTCACACTCTCATTCTGAGATTCCTGGAGGCAGGATCACCATTTCTGACTGACGACGAGGTAAGAGCCAGTGGCTGGTTGTTTTGCTTTTCTGATCTTCAGGTTGAACCCCAATATCTGTCTCAGTTTTTATTAATCAGGCTTCAGATATTTACTTTATGATTCATAGCAGTAGCAAAGTTACAGTTATGAAGTAACAACAAAAATAATTTTGTGGTGGGGGTCGCCACAACCTGAGGAACTGTGTTAAAGGGTCGCAGGGTTGGGAAGGTTTTGAGAACCACTATCCTAGATTATCTGCTCGGTTGCTCTGCCACTGAAAATGTCTAACAGTGGCCAAGTGAATCCAGAATATCGGATAGCCACGGTGTGCTCGCCACCAGTCACATTCCTCTGAGTCACCCCCATGGAAAACAGAAACAGGGACTCGGGATTGTCTGAAGCTATCCCAAGTCGCACCTGACAGGGAGGCCTCCCTGCCTCTGAGGACACGGGACCTCCCCACCAACTGGGAATCTGCATTGCTTTGCCTTGTGTTTTTGTACTGTTTGACTCTTATGTTACCAAACGATGCATGCGCTTTTCAAAGTCCAATACCACGATTTTAAACAAATATTTCCACATTTTTAAAATGTGGTTGGCTGGAGAGATGGCTCAGCAGTTAAGAATACTTGCTGCTCTTCCAGAGGGAGAGTTTGATTCCCGGCACCCACATCGGGCGGCTCAGAACTACCCCTTAATTTCAGTTTCAGGAGGTTTGACACCTCCTTCTTCTAATCTCCAAGGGACTCATATGTGTGCGTGTACACACATACATAGGTGTACACGCACATAGGTGTACATATATAGACCCATACACACAGACCCACATAGGTATATAGATAGAGACACACACAAACACAGGCACACATACAGACACATACACACACATAGGTGCACACAAATACACGTACACAGACACATACACACACGGAAATACACACACTTCAAGGTCTTTTTTAATTTTTTTTTTTTACAGATGTGTGAATGGAGATCCATGCAAAATGAAAATTATAAAAAGCAAGAATATACATAGAGTCATTGGACTACCAGACAGCTTCTGTAACCTTCTGATTTCAAAGAAAGCAGTGCTGTTTGAATAAGACCTTTCCTCGAGGAGTTCACGGCCTAAGCCTTAAGCATGCATGGCTCACTGAGTTTTCACAATCCTTGTTCGAAATATCTCTACATACAGGAACAATGTGGTCTCCTCGCAACCAATTTTGTTAATTGTGCTGGAATTCTTGATTCTCAGCTGGCGACAGACTTTAACCAAACTCAGGAGCTGGGTAGGGGGCGCTTCCCATTTCCGTGTCTCCCTAATCTCCCTAATCTCTGCTGTTCTTCAGGAGCTGGCCTTGTCAGACTAAAGGGACATTGGGACACAGTGAGTAGCTATTAGGGAAAGGAGAATCTTCTGAGAACCCTGTGGAGAGGAGCCCCAGAGCATGTTCTAGACCACAAAGAGGCTGGTGCATTGCAGCCAGTAAGCCTGAAGCAAAAGACCAGAAAGGAGGTCCGTCCATAAAGGGTCCCATCACAAAGGGCTACGCAGGTCATTGCAGGTGCCCTATGCAACCCTCACGGTTTGACAGTGTAAACGTGGCAGTGCACTGGGGACAACTCCTGCAACTCAAGTGTGAGGGAAAGGTGCTCAATTTACCACCCACGTAGGGAGGTTCTGGAGGCAAGCAGACCTAACTGCTTCAGACTAGAAAGGTCTGAGTGGCAGATAGAACCCTAATTTGGGCAGCGCGTGTGCTCATGAATGTCACAGTGCCGAGTAGAAAGAAAGTATGGTTAGGGTAAAGGAGGACCAAGGAGGGGTCCCAGGGACACCCAGAGGATTTCAGGCTGGAGAGAAGAGGGGATTTGCCCAAGACAGCAAGAACAGGGCGGGCGGCTGCAGGGCTGTTAGCGTCTAAACATTCTGAAGATTTCAAAAGACTGCCAAGACATTACACTCGTTTTGGTTTTAATTAAGAAGGGAAATCATATAGCTTCTGACAGGAACAAAGAGCAAGGGAGGGGGAGAAGAAACGGGGGTGAAGGGAGAAGGAGGAGAAAGTATGGATGGGGCAACATCGCTGTGAATCAGTTTGGATTCTTTACCTTGGCAGAAATCAGGCACTAATGTTGTTTTTCTTTTTAAATCTAAACATCAGATCTTATCCTAACTCAAAGCTCACCTGAATTCCTAAGTCATTTAGAACATTTGAGTGCTCCCTGATCTCTTTCTCCTTGAAAAAGAAGGAAGAAAAGAAGGAAGGAAATATTTTAGCTATTTCTATAGTTATTTGATTATTAGAACTTGAAACTTAAACAGCTAGCCTGGCTTTATGGATGAAGGAACTGGGGATCTGAAAAGTTACTTTATCAAACTGCAAATTTGGTAAGAGATGGACAGACAGGAGAAACAGCCCACTGCATTTTCCCATGATCAACTTGAAAGAGATAGGATTTCAAACAAAATGTTTCCTTGCTTTTTGTTTCAGGGTGGGCTCTTAGAACTGTTCAGTCAAAGTTGCTACCAAATCTCCTACGATGCATTTAGTCTGTGCTGTAGAATTATCCTTGTTGATGGATAGTGAGGAAATCACAGCTACTTCTTTAATTTATTACTGCGCTGTATTATTCCCTGCAATATTAACGGAATAATTTCATAATTATTTCTCCACATGGAATTTCCCAAGGTTTTGTTATTCTTTGAAAAAAAAGTCACAAAGCAACTTCCAGATTCTTCTGGGATAGTTCAGAAAGGCCAGTCAGACAAAACTATGAGAGTGTGTTAAAAGAAGTGCACTGATCAGCTCGTATAAGTACAATCACAAGTGCAATGATCAGCTTGTATAAGCACAATCACAAGTCACAGTAGCCAATGCCCTGATCCTCCATCACACAGTCTGGGACAATTGGGGACACTGGACACAGAGGTAGGATGATACTGGGGAGGAGATGGAGGCTCTGGAGCCTTGGAGCCCTGGTTTTACTTCCTGGTGCTGCTATTTATTCCCTTGGAAGGCTGACTTTTCAGCTCTCCAATTCCCCGTCTCTCCCTGCATCCGAGCCAGTATACCAGCCTTGAACGTCACTCTGAGGAAGCATTACAGGTGATGGTTCGTCACTGAGGGAAGCCAAGACAGGAACTCATGTCAGGAATTTAGAGGCAGGAACTGAAACAGAAGCCATAGAGGAATGCGGTTTCAATGGCCTGATTCTCGGCTTATGTTCAGCTACTCTTCTCAGACAGCCCTGGCCCACGTGCCTAGGGATGATGCTGCCCACAGCAAGCCAGACACTCCTACATCAACCAGCAATCAAGAAAACGCTCCACAAACAAACCCACAAGACAGTACAACCGAGGGGAGGCAGTTCCTCAACCGAGGGTCCCTCTTTCCAGATTCGTTGAGTTGAGAACCAAGATTTGCTACCACACCAACCTTACATGTATGCCTAGGTGGGCATGCTCTTAATTCAAATCATTTACGTTGTGGGGAAGGACGTGTGCAATGAACAAAGAATTATGTCATCCAAGCTGGCCAATCAAGCCAGAGAGCCACCTGTGCTATACCGCTGGGCGGTCAAACTCCTTATGCACCATGAAAAGAAAGCCCCAAACAACAACAGGGCCCTTGAGCATTGTCCCTTAAGTGGTTTTCTGCCACTGTTGGCAGTGTATTTCTTTCTGAGCTGTATGATTGCACGGCTTTATGTAAGGTTTCCTTGCTACTTTACAATCTGTGTACACCTTTATTTTTTCATTCTTGAATAAGACACTGAGAGACTACTGGTTCAGACCCTGACCACCAGGGAACATGTTTCTCATATGCTCATTTCTAGTAAGCTCCATAGACACGAATGTCTACATCCAGCCATTCTCAGAGTTCCCTGAACAGTAATCTTCGAATGTTACAGAAACAAAAATCTTTCACACTAACTTTGAGACAGGTTTCACACCATGGCTTAGGCAAGCCTAAAGCTTACTACCTTGTCCAGGCCGATTTCCAACTGACAGTAATCCTCCTGCTGTTTAACTGAGTGTGGGGATTACAGGTGTGAGATACCATGTCTTGATTACAGTAATGAACTTAAATGAATTCAGTGATGTTTTGATTCTGTGTTAAAAATCGAGGACGCTGCCTGGGCTTCATAGATCCTTCCAGACCATTTGAATTGATCACGGCATTCCTATCCTCAAGTCTTAAACGTGTGTCACTAATTCTATGAACGTCTACACGTCACCTTGTTTCATTGGAGTTCCTACAAGGTCCCAAATAAGATGAATTAAGGGGAGTGTATCTGGCAAGTTCTGCTTGTACCATGTGGTGTTTCTACAAGCCCTCCAGGTTTCAAATGTCTTCCCCACCGTTGGAGCATCCATAACGCTACCGGTTGGGTTAGGCGCATCATCCCTGATTTGGGTTTGGCTCTGGAGGCTAAACCTAGGGCTCCGCCCATGCTAAGTACGTGCTCAGTGTCTGAGCTTCACACTCAGTGCATCCTTTGGTTTTAGATGAGGATAGTAGGTCAAAGACAACTTAGCCAATGTTACATCCCTTGGCAATGGCAGTGCCACTGCGGGAACTCAGCTCTTTCGATTCCAAACCCCCTCGGGTCTTCAGGGCTTTTCTTTACAAACATCAGCCTGGGAGATGTGAACTAGCCACAAAGGCTGGCCCTGACTGCCCAGTGGGCAGGCCAGATGGGAGCTGTGAGATGAGGAAACGCCCCATGGGCCGGGATCTTGGAAGGTGGATCATTTTAGGAGAAGCTTTCTTTCTTTCTTCCTTCCTTCTTTCTTTCTTTCTTTCTTTCTTTCTTTCTTTCTTTCTTTCTCTCTCTCTCTCTCTCTCTTTTTTTTGACAGACAGACAAGAACTGGCCTTGGACTTGCAACATCCTCTTTTGTGTGTAAACCCTCCTGGGTGCTGGGTTTACAGATGTGTGCTGCCATGCCTAGCTCTTGTCCTTTATTGTAGTGATGCAGAAAGTCCTTCTGTATATGTGTTGCTTTTATTGGTTAATGAATAAAGAAACTGCTTTGGCCTATAGCAAGGCAGAACAGTGCTAGGCGGGGGGGGGGCAGTGCGGGGGCAGAGGGGAGGAAACTAAACTGAATGCTGGGAGAAAGAAGGCAGAGTCAAGCAGAAGCCATGTAGCTCCACCAGAGACAGATGCTGGGGACAGAACTTTTCCCCCCCCGTAAACCACAGCCACGTGGTGATATACAGATTAATGGAGATGGGCAGGTTTAGGATGTAAGAGCTAGCCAGTACAAAGCTAGAGCTAAGCAGTTATTTAATTAATACAGTTTCTGTGTGGTTATTTCTGGAGTCTGAGTGGTGGGGAAATGAACAAGCGGCCTCCCCCAACACTGTAGAGTGTATTAAAAACCACATGAAAATGCGCGGCGGTGGGGGGAAGTGGATGAACATCCTCAACTTGAACAAAATTTATCATCCTCACCCACTTTTCCAATTTTCACCTTTGGAAAGCTCTAGAAAGAAAGAAAAATTAGAGGAGTCCCAACATGAATGTCTCGAATAATTCTGTAAATGTCAGAGAAAACAAAACCCACTTTGAAATCAGGAGTTTATTCGCCTCCTCCCATCCCACCCCAGGCTAGCTGAATATACACCACCTGAGGAACCAAAATGACAAAGGCCTGGGAAAGGCCCCATCAAGCCAGGCCCTTCTTGATAGTCTGTGGTCACTTTTTTTCCTTTTAATTACCTATTTTTGTGTGTGAGATTATATCATTGTCCTTCTTCCCTTTCCTCTCTCAAAACCCTCCATATACCTGTCCTTGCTTTTTCAAATTCACAACCCCTTTTTCATTAATTGTTGTTGGTGTGTGTGTGTGTGTTCCTCCTCACTGTTGGGCAGTATGCTATCTCTAATTCTGAATACCTTGTTTTAAAGCATGTTTCTCTTGTAGCTCAGGCTGGCCTCGAACTCATGACGTAGCCAGAGGGCTTCTGGTCCTCTTATCTCTATCCCCTGAGCACTAGGATTGTAGGCTTGTTCCACCACATCCGGTTTATGTGGTACTAGGACCAAAACTAGGTCTTCATGCCTACTTTACATCCCTAGTCTTTATCAAATAGCTAATAAGCCATCTTTTATTATTATCTAAAAGCATCTCTTTTGATGATCACATACTGGCACTGTCCTAGGGGGTGGGTAACCCAATGACTAGAATGTAGCTTCAAGGCTTGGGGCTCAAGAGGAACACATTTAACATAGAAACCACAACATGCTATGAGATCTGGGGCGCTGGGATGCCCCGAGAGCTACATGACACACGACCGTCGGATTTGCAGCACATGGCAGAGGAGTGCAGAAAGGACTTCAGGATGAGGAAAGTAGATCAACCCAAGACTGGGCATAATTAATAAATGCAGGGGGAGCAGGAGGAGAAAAGGATCTAGGGAAGATTTCCAGGGAGAAGGTGCCTCTTTCTCTTTTGCTTATCTGTCACTTTCGACATCCTTTTTGGATATCGTCTGGGGCAGAGGATTCAGCTGTCTCCCCAGATCCACTCTTCTTCCTGAAACTAGGGGCCCAGCTAGAAACACTTCCCTCCTGTGGATCCAGACACGGGGCTCGTGAAAGATCTCCAGTAGGAGTATATTATTGTTGAGCGCTCTCTCTGCCCTGTCTGTGGAAGCTGGACATGATGGCCAGGACTGTGAGAGTTATTTGGGAGCATAAAGAGGAAACAGAGCAAAAAGCATGGGGGGGGGGGCGAACGGAGCTGTATGCTTGAGACTGAGGGTAATCATGACAATTTTGCGGAGTCAGTTTACCTTAGCTACTTCCTGTGTTTGTAAGGCAATAAAATCTTAGTTTGAATCCCTATTTCTCGCCCCAGTCCTCCCTTACATATATGCAGCTAAGCCTGCCAAAACCATTCTAGAGCACAGTTCTTATTTTCTCCTGTAACTATAGTTCAGCCCAGGAAGGAGTGGCTCCTTCGGTAGTGATCTCTTCAAAATAGGAGGAGACAGCACAAGATCTGTCCCCCAGGCAAAGAGGCTCTGTGGGCTGCTGGCAGTTTTCACTTTACAGGTTTGTCTCTGGTGAACCCCGGCCTCTAAGCAGACAGAGAGTGCATGGGAAGGGGGGAGCGACTTGTGTTCAAAGTCAAATTATCCCTCCAATGCTCTCCTTCCTGGTCTCTGTTCCCCAAACCAGAGCTCATTTACATTTGCATTGAGAATATGGGTCGCCCCAATTTGGGCTCTAGTTATTCTTAAAAGCCTTAAGTTGTCTACATTTCTGTAAACACCCGGTCTTAACTGGCTGTCCTTAAGAGAGAGCAACCACCGGCATGTAGGCTGCAAAGACTCATGGGAAAAGGGAAGAAAGTCCATCTGAACACCCACTGAAGCAGAGAGGTAGAAGCAGAAAGGCAGGGAGAAAAAAATCAACAATATCTAAAAACCCAAATCACTTTTTAATTGACTTCCTCTGCAGCTAAACACTTGCTCTTTCTCTATTAACTTTAGTCTTTGGAGTAATTTTTTCCATCGTAAGCACTTTCTAAAAAATCATTTTTTGCACATTTCTCAGATACATCAATCCTCTGGCATTCCTCTGCACACACATTATGGTACCCGAGCTCTAAATAGAAAAGACTTTTATTATGTCCATTAACCATGGACATATGTGCTCCAAAAGTTTCCTGACACGCAGTCATTTGTGGTTTTTAATTATAAACAGAAAATATTCACTAGAAAAATAAAGGAGGGAGCCCATAAATATATCTTTATCCATTTGAATTGTGCTTGTATACAAGATGATGGGAGAAATGACTCTCGGGGCTGCCCATGCTAGTGTGTGAGCATGCATGTGTTTATACATGCAGAGGGACACACACAATTCACATGTGCAATCAAAGCCATGCACTCAACAGAACTCCAACATCTGCAATTGTGGGTACCGCGGTCTTCCTTTTAAAAGAAGGGTACAGATTTTTCTTAGATTCTCCAGGTCCTGTTTCAGTGAAGAATTAAAATGGGAAGGAAGGGCGACGCCCATGAAACTATTTGACCAACAAAGTCGGGTTTATTGAATGCGTTTTATTTTAACAACCAAAAAACTCTAACAGCCTAACAATGCACATAAGTTAAAAATTAATTATCACTTAGTGATAACAAAGATAGTTGATTTACATGGAAAAAAGAACATTTACAATATCTTAATCCTTATTCACATTATTGATACTGCAATAAAACACAATTTGTTTTTTTTTCTTCATTTCACAAAAAAAAGGCGGGAAATTGTGCTTTGTCAAGAGGCACTACAAGAGAAAGTTTCTTTTTCCAAATAGATATTATATGACAGATATTGAATAAATAGACATATATGCATTGTAATTCGCAAAGATCTGGCAAGACCACAGGCTAAAATGCCCACAGATTCACTTAGAACCACTGCACACTTGGCAGTGAAATTAAAAAATAAAAGGCAAGACTTAGCATTGAAAAATACCTAATAAATTTTTGGTTGAAGTGTAAAAGATACCAAATGCGGATGCCATCGATCGATGAACCACCTGTAAGAGCTTGGCAAAAAAAAAAAAAAATCGGTGCCTAGGACGTGTACAGGGTGACTTCAGCAACGGTGTCAGAGGACAATTTGGAAGGAGTAACTCGGAGATCGTGAAGCAGCAACTGTGGACTTTTCTGATTAAAGCTGCAGCATCTACAGGAACGGGAAGGGTGGGCCCAGGCCTCAACTGCAAACACAGCCGTCCTTTTGCAAAGACACATGACGCTCTTGTCAAGGTAACCGTTTTTTTGAACATCATTATTTGAAAAAGTACAGGAAAATGTCCCTTTGAGAACTCCAGAGGTTACTAAGCGGCCAGAGTTAGCTTGTATTGCAACGTGTCTTCTCCCTGTAGAGTGTAAGTTCTGAGTTAATATCTACACATAGAGGTTTTTATTTTTTTTAAACTCCTACCTCTTATACCTTTCAAATATATAAATAGTATTAACAGTTATATTACAATGTTTGTGTAGTAAACAGAAAATAAATTTCAAAGTGATATTGCATGAGGTCTTTGACAAGGTTGCATGAGGATACAACTCAAAAACAAAACAAAACAAGATCCAACCACGTGGGACCGCTGGGCGGCCACCTTGAGCCTGAAGTAGGTTCTGGAGGCCAGTCCCAAAGGGGGAGGTCCCCTCCTGCCATCGCTGTCAGTGGAACTAGAAGGTAATGCTACTGTTTCTAATAGGAAACCGGAGGAGAGCTGGCAAACTGCAGTAGATCGCAGCTTTAACGCTCATTCCACGAAACAGCCCGTTGGTGTTAGTTCCGCTCTACGTCAGGTAAGCGCTATGTGGGCACAGGGGTGGTATTTCCTTTTCCGAGGACTGGGTGACTCTGCTGAAATCGCTTCACTGACTCTATTGCCTGGAGGTACAGAGAGATTCGAAAGCAGGTTCCTGTTAGGCTGCCGTGGCGGGGGAAGGCGGGGAGGCAGCGTGTGAGCTCAGGGGTCTGCAGAGGCTTGGCTAAAGTGGATGGGATGTGTACGGAGAAGAGGAAAGTCCGAAATGGGGAGGAAGAAACACTTGGGGGAGAGGCCGGGTAGAGATTTATTTGAGTGGAAGCCCCTCTAACTGGGCAGAAACGTCTTTCTCTAACTTAACATTACATTGAACTATTGTTCTATTTCTTTTAAAATAAAACAAAATCCAGAAACAAAAAGAGGAAAAAAAAAGTAACAACCAACAATTTAAAATGAGCAGGCTTAATAATTTTAAAATTTGAAGCCACAAGCAGGTAAATAAACTTCACGATAAAATGTGGCTCATAGCATGAACTCCATAAGTCCCATGTCAAAATGTCATCTTTCGAGACTGCACTAATGGTCAAGTGTCCTCTGCACTGGACTTGGCTCGGAATGAATTCCACAGAACGCATCTGCTGGCTACAGCGCTGACACGCTGGATAACGGAAAGTGGCGGCTCCCGTCCTCGAGTCTACGAAATTGTGCATCACGTCTCACGGAGAAATGTGTACTGCATCGTTACTAACGGGCCCTGATTCCCTCTGGCTGACTCTTCTTGCCTTCTTTCTCTCGCTTCTTTACTTTTTTTTTTTTTTTTGGCAGTGTTACTTTGTTAAATACATACCTCAAAAATTACCCATTAAGCTGCCAGATAGGAAGCCATAGAATTAAAAAAAAATATATCAGGGACAAACACACAAAATAAATAGGAATTTAAAAATAGTCACCCCACCCTGAGAGCAGGCCGCAGTTTCTTAAAAAGCCAGAACAACTCACTGTGAAGTGGTATTTTTTTTTTATACATAAACAAGTCTTTTCTTTAAGAACTCATTTTACAGTCTATTCTTTCGGATTGTAAAGTTCTCTGTCCCATGCAATTTTTAATATATATATGTAAATATAGAGATATATACATATACATATACACACACTCGTAGCTTCCTTCATTTATCTTGTGGGTCTTTCTGTCCTGGAAGTTGCCTGGTGTCTCTTCCATAAGAGCAAGGGGAAACGGAAGGCGGAGTCTCCCGTGACTGGCATCACTACGGTCCAGTCATTCGTCAGAGTTTGACACTTAGTGTCTTTGCCAAGGTGACACCTGACTCCGAACCACTGAGTTTACTCGGTCTGTAGGCTATCCTGCGCGACAGAGGAATGCCATTAAGGGTAAGAAAAATAAAACAGACGACAAAAACAAAACAAAATAAAACAAAGCCAAGAGGATTTTTTTTTTTTAAAAGAAACGAAAACAGAAAGTCCTTGGACCCATATATTGCTTCGCCTGGTGGAGTTCACATTATCTCTGGTCGGTCTCGGCGGGCGCCGCCTTGCTCTTCTCCGCGTTCTCCTCCTCCCCCTCCACCTTGTACATCTCCTCCGAGCCCTCCTCGCTGTCGTTCTCCTCCGACTCGGTCAGCAGCTCCTCGTCCTTGTACTCTGCCACGTCCACGGCGGAGCCCAGGTGTTCCTTCAGCTTCCCGTGATGCTTCACGTGGTACCTCTGGTTCTGGAAGAACTTGATGATGGTGTGTTTGGGGAGATCCAGCTGGGCCGAGAGGGTGTGGATGGCTTCCTGGTCAGGGTAGAGGCCGACATCGTGGATGAAGCTCTGCAGGATGCCCAGGGCTTCTAGGGAGATCTTGGTGCGAGAGCGCGGTTTTTTGGCACAACTGTCTTCGGCTGGAGGGGGTGGTGGAGGCGCTTCCTCTCTAGGAGGAGAGCTCTCCTTGGTCGGCTGGGACTGCTGTCGATGGAGGACCTGAAGAGTAGAAGGGGGAGAACATTAGTGTGACTGGGCTAGGCCTGCAAAGCCACCAGGACCTCTGCAGCAGGTGTCACCTCCCACACACTGCGTTTCGATTGGAGTCGCTTGTGAGGAAGTAGAAATGATGTCATCTACAAAGTGTGTGGTTCATGACAGTCATTTGAGCTGGGTAAGGTGGGAGGCCTAGGCGGGGAGATTTCCATGAATCTGAGTTCAAGTTTGATGCCAGTCTAGACTAGCAAGACCTTGTTTCAAAAACAACAAAATAGAAAGAAAAAAAAAATCAAATTAATTGCATACAGCAGCGTTTAGACTGCAAGGCATTAAGGCGTTAAGTCACCTGGCTGAAGTCATCTGGAGCATCGAGGGGCTTAGCTTTGGACCATCTAAACCTTTAACCATACCTGAACAATACACTAATGGCAGAGGCTCCCCAGTTCAACGTTACACTCCTCTGCTTAGCCAGGCAAGCTAGGCAAATCTTTCAGGCACCGCCTCAACACGTGTCAGAGAGAGATCAAGAAAGTAGCCACTTCAGATGTCAGATGTATGGTGTGCATACAGGACAGGGTTCAGAAAGGAGGGATAGACCTTGACAGTAGGGGCCACCGTCAGTAGAACTGCGTGAGCTCAGCTGTACCCACCCAAGACTGGATTTGGCCCCGGAGGCCCATCCATGGCTTGGGGCAAACCTGTCAGCCCGTGGTAGCCATTGCTACTCTTGCCCTCACCGCTCCGTGGGTGCTCGGGAGAAAGAGATGGCACATTGAAACAGAAAACACAGCCTCTGTAGGATCAGGAAAAACTTGACCTTCTCTTAGTTTTTGCTCTTTAAATATAATTGTTTTAAATAATATATATGAAAATCTTCAAAGTAATTTAAAGATATAACTTCTGTATGCTTTAAATTTTAATTGACTCTTTTAAACACATTTAGATGGGCACTTTTCTCTTGCTATAAGCTAATTAACCCTCTATTTTGAGCTTACTTCCAAATTTCTATTTTTTTATTTTTAATTGCAAGGTTTACTAGCTAGCTGTTAAATTTTAAATAATTCTTTTTCTTTTTTTCACAAATAGCCCTCCTTTTTATCTCTACCTACACCACACGTTCATTTAACCATAAAAGAAAACCTTAAGGGGGCAACTCTACTCTGAACCTCCTCACCACCATCATCACTGTACAAAATAACTTCCTATTCTAGCGCAAACCTATTAATACACCGGTATGTCTACAGAAAGACAGCAATGCAAGGAGACTGTCTGAAGAAACCTCCTCAGCACCCGTCACAGGCCTGGGGCAGGACTTTATGAAGACCTGAAGGGGGAATGTCCTCCAATGAGGAACCCCAGCCATCACCAGCAGCTGGCCTGCCTAGAGATGGGTGAGGTCATACATATATAGAGCCGAGGGCCACACTTCCCGTCCCCAGAGAGTGCCCGACTTCCTGTACCCTCTCAAGATCCTCTACGTTAACAAGCTCACTCAAACAACAACACACATTTCTCTCTCTCTTCTTTTTTTATCATTTTCTATTGTTTTATAAAATGTTTTCCCCAATTAGGGCTCCAAATTATCTGTTTTCCAGAGTCAAAGGAGAATCAAGCCCAAGCAACATTAAAAAAATGTATATAGTTACATTAAAAAAAAAAAAAAGCCACCCATGGTATCTTCCAGTCACCAATCCTCCCGCCACAGGGACTAGCCACACGGCCCACTACTTAGGGTCAACATTGGCCTCCATCTGAGCAGTTAGAGAGAAAAAACTGTGCTCTTTGCTTTAGTCCCAGAGGCCTAGGAGAAAAAGCATACTTTCTCACCAATAGGAAAATGTCAGCTTTTTTTTTTTTTTATGGAGTTGAATGAATAGTGGAGGAGATAAAATATGGGAGCAACAGAAAGAGTTTAAGTCTTTTTGAATAACTACCACCAACTGGTAGAAGCCGGTGAAGAGGCTACCCATGGGGGCCCACAGTTGTATACGCTCTCAGGAGGCTTTGAGAATAAAGAATCACAAATGCAAGGCTAACCTGGGCTACATCATGAGACTACCGACTGGAGTAAGCTGGTGGCTGGTTGCAGAAAGAAACCAAAAACAAAGGGCTATAAAACAGTGGACTAGCATCCAAATAGCGTTGACCAATTAAGGGCAATGTTCTTAGCATTTTCTTTACCACTTTCAACTAAGAGCAAACTCATGTGGTGTGATGTGGTAAGCTGGCATCAGCAAAAAAAAAAAAAAAGTGAGAGTTCTCTTACTCCAACGTCCTAATTATCCCCGCCAGGGAAAGCGGGGCGGCTTTGCGGGCTCTCAGTGGTGGCTTTGATGGCCCATGATGTGAGCAGCATGAGCGCAGCAGTAAGCAAGCCTCTGTGTCAACAGGTGAGGGTCGCAGGCTTTGGTGGGGAGGCCCGGAATTAGGGACAGTGTGTTCGAGCAGGCCATGCGCTCAAGCATGAGTGGTCCCTATTAGGGCCGCTGTGCTAATTGGAAAACAAAAGAGAATTAAAATGCCCCATTTTCTAAATTACGCTCGCCTTCTGTAGTAAAAGTCAGCAGAACGGTTCCATTTAATTGAATAATTAGATTGGTTCTTAAGGGGCTTTCCATTGTGCGCTGAGTAGATTTAAAGAGATTTTTCCAAAACTGTACTTTGAAGTTACTATAATCTTTCTGCATGAGGGCATTTGCTCTCCTTAAGCCCTACCAGTAGGAGTATCCTACCCCCTCTCATTTCTTAGAGCACAGCACAGTCATACACATGTACAAAGAAGACAGACATGACAAACTCAACAATGATAGTAACAGCAAGCACCTATTTGTTCCAGGCAGCTCCAAAATGGATAACGCAATCCTACAGTTCCTCGTGAAGGTGTGATCTAGACCAAGAACCAACCGGAAACAGGCTGCATCGTAGGATGCGCCTCTAAACTGGAAGTCAGGAACGCAGGGGGATGCCAGGTTGAAAAAAGTTGGCTTCCAAGGTACATTGACAATCATAGACCAGAAAGATGTTTCTAAGAGGAAATATTAGCACTGAAAATTCCCCATAAAATGAAATGCAGTTTCTGACCAAGCCAAACAGAAAAGTGGGTTGGTGGGTATGACAATACAGGCATGAGGTCAGTTACATACCAATGCTAGCATCTTCTCACATGACAATACAGGCATGAAGTCAGTTACATACCAATGCTAGCATCTTCTAACAGACATGGAAAGAACAGTCAAAAACACAGGTGAGAGAGAGAGAGAGCGGGAGAGAGAGAGAGAGAGAGAGAGAGAGAGAGAGAGAGAGAGAGATGTGTTTGTTCCTAGATACATAAAATCTGCTCAACCTATACACTACTACTTGTGTGCGTGTTTTGGGGGGCTGACCATTTACTATTGGTGTGCTCTTCCCTAGGGAAGACTAGCTCTCCTCGCTCTCATGCCTTAGTTGCCTTTAGTTCTTCGTGTAGGAGTGAGGCCCCAGGATTTTTCCCCATTCCAAGTTGGCATGACAGTTGGTGCCATCCTTGTCCTGGCTAGTTTATAAAATCTACAGTCACTTAAAACCTACAGTAACACCCACACCCACAAAGGGGAAAAGGAGTCAGATGAGAAAGACTAACCATTTCAAGATTCTACTCATGGGAGGGTCATGAAAAAGAGCAAAGAAAACGCAAAATAAGGAAGCCTGCAGCAGCTTTGCACACTGGTAATCCCAGCACTCGGGAGGCGGAGGCAGGCAGATCTCTGACGTCGAGGCCAGCCTGGTCTACAGAGCGAGTTCCAGGACAGCCAGCAGTAACACCAGTACGTTGTCTTTGGCAGTCATTGAATGAAAGGCCGGGAGACCGCCTTCTGGGGAGGGTGAAAATATTCTCTGCCTCACTGTGGGGGGATGAAAGCATTTCTAAAAGATTATTCAGCTGTATGTTTAAGAGCTATGCTTTTACTATATGCAAAGGGCACCACCTCGCAATTTGTAAAGACGCTAATGGGTTCCAGAACCAGTGTGGAGTTGTGTAGCTGTGAAATGGACCAAGCAAGAGGTTTGAAAATTCAAAGCTAGCTTGGGCTACTTACTGAGACTCGTTCTTACAACTGCATGTAACTTTTAAGGCCCAGTAGCTGGACTTAATCTTTAAAGTGCAGCACTGTCCTCCTGTGATTTTCTTCCATCGTAATAAAATGGGTCACTGCGTAAAGACAGCTATGCCTTCCTACTCTCGGCCTCTGTGCACCTACCAGATCCTGGTTCTTTTGGGTTGGGGATGTTTCTGCCACCAATGCAAGCTTGGCATGCGTGTCACGAGATTCCTGGAAGGCATACCTTACAACCTCTTTCTTTTTTAGAGCACGGTTGGTGATTTTCAGCACGACTATGCTGGGAGCCGTCGTAACGAAAGCGACACATTCCAGTGGCAGCAACAGGTGGGAAAGGATATTAGTACCCGCGAAACTTTCTAAGCCAAACACTGACCCGAATGCTCCAAGTCTATGTTTTTACTCGATGTCTTGGCAGTCCCATGTTTTGCCCCATTTTAGAAGAAAACTGTTCCTAATATGGCCAAGGACCATGGCGTGTGAGTGACAGAGTCTGCACCTGTGCGTCTGGATGGCAAGGGCTGGAGCAGAGTGTGCAGAGTGAGCTAGATCCCGAGCAAAGCTTCGCAGGAGGACCGGGAGTGAGGACGGTGCCGTGGAAGTCCAGGACAGCGGAGGTGTTTACGTAGGTGGCCAGGGAAAGGCTCATGGAGGGACGCAGTAGCTGCAGGGCCTGACGGAAGCGAGGGTGCGGGTGTGAAAAGGAGCTCCAGGCGGAGGGAGTGAGCAAAAACGTTGGAAGGAAAGGACGAGCAAGCAGGAACCCAACATCAAGGCCAGCCCATTGGAGCTGTGTCCTCCAATGCAGTTGCCGTGGCTGCATGCAGGTTTTTACATTTAGTTGCTTCATGAGTGTGCAAATAAATGTGTGAGCATGTGTGTGGAGGCCTCTCAGCCTTGGGTGTCTGTTCCCAGGTACCATCTACTCCCTACCCCCCTCTTTTGGCACGGGGTCTCTCACAGGTCTAGAAGCCACCAAGGTGACTAGACTGGCTAAAAAGCCCCAGGAACCCACCCGTCCCAGCCCCGCCTGGGCTGGGATTACAGACACACCACCATGGGTTCTAGATATGAACTCATGCCCAGTACAGGGGTAGCAAACACCTTATCAAACGAGCTATCGCTCTAGATCTCCCCTTACATTTAAATTAATTAAATGTTAAACAAACAACAACAACAACAAAAGACTTCGGTTCTTCAGTCACATTAGACACTTCTCAAGGGCTTGGATGGGTCCTATGTATAATACCCAGATGACGGCATGGGCACAAAGCACCTCCACACTCCCAGAAGAGACTGGTGGGCAGCCCTGTGCCGACAAGCAGTGACAACGGAGAGAGATGGAGCCAGGCCTGGAGCATGGTGTCATTCTATCATCGGGGTGATGCAATGTCCTTAAGAGACCTGTGATCGTATAACCTATTCTAGCCAAAAGCAGAGCTCCAGCCGCGAGGGCTACTACTATAAGACAGAAGGGCAAATACCTGTACACCCATACGCCAAATCCAAAATACTCAGCTTATAATGTGTTACTGGATCCTCATCAAAGGATCCCAAACAGGAACATTAATATAAAATAGCCAGCAATGTCCTTAGAGGAATAGTGTTTACATTGAACGGATGGCTGCTTTCTTTAGCCAGGACATTTGCCACACCTAAAAGGAATTGTGTTTGAAACAATTAATCTTGAGCTGACAGGGAAAAAAGCACATTCCCTTCATCAGATACTTTTGGGGTTATCTGCTAAACGATTGGACCTATTAACTCAGATGGGTTTTAAACAAGGAAGGAGGTCTAGATCCAGCTATGAAGGGTTGGTGAATAAATAAGGTATGGGTAGGGCAAAAAATGAATTGGAAAGGCAAAGCCTAATAAATTCCTTTTTACTTACTTTCTGAACGTTCTCTGGGCTCAAACACGACCCAAGCATACACAGATGGACATGAAGACAACAATGTAGGAAGACAGGCTGTAACTATATTTGAAAGGGAGGCCACCTCCCCAGTAAAGCGGCAAAGTTCCTTGACCAGTTACAAAGCAGAGTCACAATACGGACACATGTTGCCTCTCTGCCTCAAAGCTAAATGCTTGGAAAACAGAAGGACCTCACGGCACCATGACAAAAGCCGGCTGAGAGAGATAAAGCGCTCCTCTCAAAGCTCTCTGCGTTCAAATAGAATCTGAAGGCCTCAATGAAAACCAGCTGGGAGCCATGTGTAAAATATAATGGTCCTGGCCTGCAGGGAAGGAAGTAAGATCTTGAATGATTAAGTTTAGGAAAGTATATAATTCACTGTATCATTATGGGGGTGAACTGGATTACTTATAATAAGCCAAGCCTTTGCGGTCGTTTTTATATAGAGAAGATGAGAAATTATTAAGGAGGTGGCGGAAGGGGATGATGGGAGCGTGGTAACAGGTTAAGCAGCATCCCAGGTGGCCGCACGTGGCTCTCTAGGGCGAGATGTGCCCACAGCAGTGGGCTTTGCTCAGAGCAGAAGGCCCAGCGGCAGGCGATGACAACATGGAGAAGATGCCTTTGTCCACATCCATTTGGTATTAGAGTCAAGATATCTTTGACTCACTTTACCCCATCTCTGCCAAGGAAACATGAACTACTTGGTCAAAAAAAGGAAAGCATCCTCGCATCAAAAACTCCAAGAGACGTATGTTTACCAATAAGAACAATTGGTTGCAAGGCCTCTGGCACCAACCCACTGAAGCATACCCAGTAGAAGAATGATTGCATGCTATTATTTTTAACCGTTACTATATATAAAATGTCATGTAATTGAGGTTTCAACAAACTTAGTAGCAAGTTTCCCTCTACCCCCTCAAAACCAGTAGGAGAGACTGTTCATTTTAGCTCAAACATTCAGCAGGGCAAACACCTAACGTTGATGGTCATAAAAAGCAGGAGTTGATGGTTACGTTTGTAGCTCACCCATTGGGCCACAGCCTGTGGACTGAGCATCTCATGCCTAGTTCCCAGTGGGTGCTCAGGACTTCTTGGCTGTGCTGCTCTGAGCCAATCCCACATCTTCTGGTCTCTACTTGTAGCTTTGCTGTTATCTCTCCTGTGCACCAACACCTCTTCTGCTTGTTATTAATCCCTTTTAGCAAAACTACATGGAGTAACTCTGGAATCGCGTGTCGGGAGTTGCTTCTGGTACCCATCTGAGCCCAAAATGTTAACTACTTAACATACATTAATTAACTAATTCTGTGACTATTTCTCTTTTCTCAAAAAAAGTTCTAGGACACCCGATAGCTCCTAACAGAACTGTGCAGAAGCTTCAAACAGAAATTTTGGGGTTAATAAAGTTCTGGTTTCAAGTCAGTGCCTACTCCAACAAGTTCCACTGTTCAGTAGTAGCCTGGAAACTCTGGAGCAAGCTATTCTCTGAGCCTCCATGTTTGAGGTCCCGGAAGATCTTTTCTGGCAGTATTAAGAAGAAAAGACTAAGTAAGATCATACATATGAGGTTCCCGGCAGCGATCTGATCATAAATAAAGCATTTATGATGAGCACTTTTCATTTTAAAAAGTTTATTATTTTATTCACTCTGTTCATACGCATAGTGAGGTGTGCATGTGAATGCAGGTGCCTGGAGAGGGCAGAGGCGACCCCTGGAGCGGGAGTTACAGGCAGCTACGAGCTGGCCAATATGGGTGCTGGACATCAATTCTGGGTCACCTGGAAGAGCAATATATGCTCGCAACTGCTGAGCCATCTCTCTAGCTCCAAGCAATTTTCTTTTAAAATGTGAAGAAGACTTTAAGATCAAAACTATTTAGTGCCTTGCGTATTTTTTCTAGCAATATGTTTATTATTAAAAAAAAACATTGATTTTAGTAGCTGGCCCTTTCACCTGAAGGCTACCGACGGACAGGAGGAGGGGACTGCTGGTAACTTTCTCTTACTTCTTTCATCACAGACTTCACGTTCTTACCATGGTACTTGGCTCGTGGACATTCCCTCTGGAGCGTTTGCCCCACAGAACTCAAGTTTGGAAGCCCCTCTGAAATGGCATCTTCCCGTCTTCCACTTACACAAGTCACGTGGGCCGTCAGGGCGACAGTCCTCATTAACGGTTCTCTAAGCCGTATCCACGGACCTCTGCGAAAGCCCCGTGCTGTATTAAGTCACCCATGGCCTCAAAACTACATTGCAGCAGCAAAAAACCTGAGACGTCACTCACATGCTCTGATTGTGCTAAACTTTCCACCAATGGCACGAAAGCACAGAGGGGGCAATGTGGCCTGTGGCAGTCCAGGTGGTGGCATCAGACTGAACTCACAGCCACTTCCAGCTCACGTCTGCAAGCGCACCACTTTGTGTGAGAATCGTCTTGATTGAGCAATGAAACTCTATTAATTATTACATCTCAACACTTGAGCATGTATTTCTCTTTAGTGTCTATGCAGGGAAATGAGAATGCTGGATGGAGCTCTTTGCAACAATGACGTCATATGGTCGTCTTGAAGACGTTGTCCACACTTATTCTCAGAAGGGAACACTTGCACTGGGACGCAGAAGCTGTCCGCCATGGAATACCACCTTACCTGAAGGAACAACTAACAGCAAACCTGTGATGAGCCAGATCTGGATACACAGCTCCTTAAAGACTGAAGTTAGGGGGCCAGGGAAATGGCTTAGTGGGTATACTGTTTGCTGCATAACTTGAGGACCGAGTTCGGGTCCCCAACGCCTGTGTAGAAACCGGGTGTGGTGGCATCCAGCAGGAGACCCAGCAGTACTAGGCGACGGGGGCACGTCCCAGGAGCGTACTAATCAGCTACTCCAGTGGAAACAGTGGGTTCAGTGACACTCTGTCTCACAAAATGAAGTGGACTCAGCTTCACACCTTAAATCCCAGCACTTGGGAAGGAGAAGCAGGCAGGCCTCTGGGAGTTCAAGGCCAGCCTGGTCTACAGAGTGAGTTCCAGCCAGCCACGCCTCCTATGTCTGGGGGTCAGGGAGCATCCAATGTTAACTAGCCTCTCCCTGTGCACACACTTACAGGTGCATGTACGGCACATACATGTGCACACATAAACACAGAATGAAGCTAAGCCTGTCACTTTTAAATCAAGTCTCTGTCAGTCTTTACCTCTGATGGTAAGACTGGACCTTTTAGGTAAAAACTAGAATTTTGAGAAACGGAAGTGCCACAGTAAGCTTATCAACATCCTAACACATCAAAAGCTTCCTAATGATAATTGGTGCTGGTTTAAAAGATGCTTTTTAAAAAAAAATGTTACATAAAGAAGACTCAACATTTATAAGATCTACATAAATGAACAGACTAATATTTTCAAACTAATACATAATGCTACAAAGTTATCACATGATAAGAGATCTATTCAAAGTTAAGTGGAGACCAATGAATTAAGTAAAAAAAAAAAAAAAAAAAAAAAACCGAAATAGTCACCAATGTGTTGAGTCAATTCCATTTTGCAAATAACTTTCAAAGCCTTGCTAAAGCATCAAAGAATCACAATTATCTGTAATGCTGTTGAAATATCTCTTGCTAGTCCAATCACACGTCTTTCTAAAGCACGATTTTCTTTACCAGACTTCAAACACATACTGCATTAATCGCAGAAGCAATTATGACAACCTAATTGCCTTGCATTAAAATAGACACTAAGTCTTTAAGTGTATATAAAAGACTGGTATATTAGGTTTTAGCAATGTATTTTTCATAGAATATATCCTTTACATATTTACATATATATCATGCATAATTATTATTTAAAACTTAGCAAACACTTATTTTTAAAAATTAATCACTAATAGGGTAATACTGATACACACAACATAATTACTGGGATCATCAGTTACAAAAATGAAAATGAATCACAGGGACAAAAGGTTTGAAAACTTCCAAATTATTTGAATCATACTTGAGACCTAGGCCTGCCCCTCCCTAATGATCACCAAGCTCTTTGCTAGAAAATTCAAAATAGATGCTACAGTTGGAAGCATCCTTGCTTGAGTCAAATGATCTAAGGGCCCAGAGCAGGGATGTAGGGAAATTACACGCACATTGTCATTTGCCTCTTGACTTTATCACTCAGAGACATTTTCACAGGCAAAACATAGTCTTCACAACTCAGCCCTATTTCTAACTTCACATGATGTTGCTTGAGTTGGCTCTTACGGCTATAATTTCACAGCCTAACATTATAAAGGCATCTTAAAAACTATGGTTTAGTTTTGCTACTTTTTTGGGGTGTGTGTGGGGGGTTTCTACAGTATCCTAAGGTCAAAACTCCGGAAATACGTTATTAAAAAAGCGTGTCCGTGAGGTGGAAGACAAATTGCGGACTACAGGTGCTGGATTACATTTTGACTCCAGGCAGGTTTAATATAAGTTGGTTTTCTTTTTACAATTGCACTTAGCACATATGGCTATAGGAAGGGGATTTAAAAAAAAAAGGAAGAAAGAAAGAAAGAAAAAAAAAGAGAGAGCGAAGCTCAATAAAAGAAGACCATGTCAAAAGAAATCAATACGAATGAGCAAAATGATAGGGCATCTGACATGGAAATCCATGTTCAATATCCTCGAGTCTTAGCCAGGGATTCCTGTAATATTGTAACCAAGACACTATGGGAAGGCTGTGTATGTTTTTAATACAGCTTAATAATTGTTTCTCAAAATAAACACTTGGGTCAAAGATAAAAGCATAACAGCACTGTAACACAATAATCCTCTAAAATAAACTCGGTGCTGGAGGAAGCATGGATCTTACAAAAAAAGCCTTTGGCTTATAGCATTTCCTCTTCAGTAATAAATTGAGAACAATGATACCGACAACTTGGTATAGCTGGGGGTAAAACCAATATGTTACAGTTATTAATAATGATTTTAGGAATGGCCAGAATCTGTGACTATCTAAGAGGGGGTCTAGTGACTACTTCCTTCATACAGTCAAAGAGCTGATACAGTAACAGCGGCAAGGTTGAGATGAATAACCATATCCTACTTAAATGGCCACCAAGTGTTGAGATTGACTTCCTCTAGAATACTCCATGTTGCATAAAACAGTGGGTTTTACTTTTCAGGTTCTTCCTTGTCCTTGGAGATTCCAGTCTGCAAAGAGTTTTTGATTCCATTGAGTCACTGAAGCCTCTTTGATTTGTATTCATTTTGCAAATGCAAATGGGCCTATAGATATATTTACTATGCATCATGTGCCACAGAACAAGAGTTAATATGAGTAATAACAATTGGAATAATAATTTTAGAACAACCTGCATTCACCCCAGCCAGGATATTAGAGTAAACAGGACTATATGACAAATTGCCATTGTTAAAATGGTTACACTTGATGTAGTTATTGTCATTCAATAAATTCTCACATTGTGGAAAGACGGAAATATGTTTGTCTATGTCTCTGGCATAGTGATACCAAGGAAAAAAATCAGAACTAAAACCAAACAAGCAAAGGGGTCTAGCGGGGTCAGGCAGTCAAGGGCACTTGCTCCTCTTCTCGCACCAACATGAAGAGTTGCAACTATCTATACCCAATGCCATGGGATCTGATGCCTCTTTTCCTGACCTCTGCAGGTACCAGGTGTGTAGGGAAACATACAGACACATAAAGCCAAATTTAAAAATCTAAAACCTAATGTCAGACAGAGCAGAGAGGATCCTTTTCCCAGTTAGACACAAAGAAACGCAAAGCACCTGGCCACACGTGTCTAACGGAAGCTCTTTCCCCATTATCAGCATCATCTGGGAATCAAATGTGTTCATCGTTTAGGGATAATGTAACTAAGAATTCTTCCATGAACATGGCAAATAGAATCTAACAAGGATTAAGCAAAATGGGGCTCTTTAGGATGTTCTAGACCATGACTGTGTATCTTTACACCTAAGAGGAAGACAGACCACTTAGCAGTCTCCGATGCCCACCAGGTGAACTCTTTCCTTTCTCTCCCTGTTCCCACACACCTCCATCGTGTCTTCTTAGAGGACAAAGCTTGACCTACACAGTCATAGAAAAAAGAAGCCTCTCTTTTGAAGACCAGATGAAAGGCATGGGTAGTGTTAGTCCACTACACAGATTTCACATTTGTGTTAAAACAGCAAAAGGAATCGTGGAAATGACTGACAGGTACTCTGTGAACATGGTTATTGAGTCAACATGTCTTGCTTCACTGGTGTAACTGGGCAAGGGTGGTTCTTGTCCCAGCCCACAGGAGAGAAGTTCTTGAGTTAAAGATAACCAGAGTCACTGACTAGGAGGGTGAAAGGTTAGGATGACTTGAGTAGCAAGAATTCAAATAGTATTCAAAGAAACAGCCTGGAAATCACAATGGCTCCTGGATGGCCAAAGGCCAAGAGAGAAACCTGCACTAAGGTTCCAGGTTAAAACGCTCACCAGAATCCTGAAGCAGTTAATCCAGCTGGCTAAATAATTCTCAAGAGAAGTCAAAGTGTGATGGGTATGAAAACAACCTCATCCACGTCTGGGATCTGCAAACTCTGAAATCGGGTTTTACTAAATAATGAAACAGTGGTGGCGCTGGCCAACGTCAATGACGTGGTTCAGGCAGAGGGCGTGAATTATTTGAGAAGAGTTCTGAATGCATTTGATCCTTGTCTGGGGGCAAGGGGCAAAGGTAGGTTTTCTATGTGTCTGAGGCCTGGGCAGGACCTAGAATGTGCCACATTTTCTGTATATATATTTTTTTACAGTCTGGACGCTCTGAAGGCAGAACCATCTGACAGTTATGGTTACTGAAAATATTAGATGTTCACCAACAATATATGACTTCAGCATATTTCCGCTTTCTGGATGTAACCACTTAATAACAGGACTCAGGGGAACACATGAAAGCAGGACCAAGCCTTTTATAGAAAGCAAAGGGTAGGCAGCTCACTGTAACCAGCGAGAGACAAACCTCTAGCATTGCCACACCACCGAGATATCACAGCTTATTGGACTCTGAAGACCAGGCTGGGTAGAGAGTCAAATGTGCTGAGCAGGGCTGTTCCTCAGACCATGAGGAAGAGGTCCCTGAGCCAAGATTCCTGGTGGCTTAGTGCTTAAAGGGGCCAAAAGAGCACTCATCAAACACGGGTTACTTTTCAGCGTCCACCTCATCCCATCAAGGCAGAGCTCCTTGCTATTTTCTTTCAAGAGAAGACGATGGGGAGATTAAACAGTGTGGGGTAAAGCTTCCCACAGGTTCACGGGCTGTCAGTTCTGGGGTATCCTTTCTCAATGCTAAACAGCTTCGCTATAGGGATATTAGCTTTGCCATCCTCCATGTTAATGATTACACTAACTGAAGCAAGCTAAGAGGAGAGTCTTGCAGCGCAACTTTGTGCCAGGACACCTAGTGAGAGATGGAGATCTGGAAGGATGGGGCACTCTTACTTAGCCATGAAAAACGAGACAAGAAAACCAGTCTCCTTTGCCCAGAATGGTGACCCACAAGAAAATCCTCAGTCTCTTAATTCCCTAGAGCAAAGTAACTGGACTAGAGGTTCTTTTTCCCACAAGAAGGATTCTAGTCTCTAAGCTGTAGAGGACTATGCTGTTCCCATGAGGCCAGTAAGTCAGCATCCTTATCTTCTTGAATCCACACAACAAGTCCACTTTGTCTACATGCCACAGGGCCTTGGCTCTCTGGAGCCTATTGGCTCACCCCATCATCCTCATAAGCTGCAACTGTCGAGTGATTATACTTTCAAATGCGAATTTGCTTAAGGGTGGATTTAATTGAATAGCTGAGAACTCGGTACAAAACAAATACACTTACAAGTGGCATTAGCAGGGAACTAATCATTAACACTCATTGGTGTTCCAAGACCAACCCCCATGTTGGCTACAGCCAAGAGCATAGAGTTCTCATCGACTGCTTCCCTCATCTGGAGTCAACATCTTGCTCATCCCGCGTGCCGAAGAGGCCTCCCTTTTGGGAGCTCTAGGAGGAAGGTCCCTCTCTCTAGCCACTCCGATTGATACCACTTAGAGCTTTCTGTCCTCTTGCCTGAATGAGCTCCGACAGAACATCTTGCCAAAGGCCTTCGGTGGCCTTCAGTCAGGTCAAGGTCTCCTGAGAAAACTGTCACCTGACTGTCGTTTGTCCCTCTGCCCTATTCTTGCTCTCAGTCCCTGCCTTGTCGACTATATACCAATCAGACTCCTGTGGGCAGAAGCTCATACTCTTCGGTCTTAGCTTCACTGTGACTCTCCTGGAAAAGCTCCTGAAAGAGACCCTGGGTGGGTCCCTTTTGGGATCCTCTGGATCCTCTCACCAATCGGTTTTTAGGACCTTGCCACTATTTGCTGTGGTTTTCTCTGTATTTATCTGCTGTGTTACAGTCACCTGTTGTTGACTACCAATGGCTTCACAGGACAAGGCAGTGCCTTCAGTAAATAGTTAAAACATAAAATTTATCATAAAATGCCCAGAGTGCTTTTGTAGCAGGAACTGTCACATTAAATAACTGAAATTCTTATTAAAAAGACATCCAATAGCTTCAAGATAAAAATAATAGGAAGACCACAACCTTGGCGAAAGAGTATATGCTTCCACAAGGGAGCTGAATCAGAATAGTTGGGAGTGACTTACTCCATGCATGCAATACTGGATAGCTGTCTATGGTAGTGATTTGCTGCATATATGCAATACTGGATAGCTGTCTATGGCAGTGATTTGCTGCATATATGCAATACTAGATAGCTATCTATGGTAGTGACTTACTGCATGCATGCAATACTGGATAGCTCTCTATGGTAGTGACTTACTGCATGCATGCAATACTACATAGCTGTCTATGGTAGTAACTTGCTGCATGCATGCAATACTAGATAGTTGTCTATGGCAGTGACTTACTGCATGCATGCAATACTACATAGCTGTCTATGGTAGTGACTTACTGCATGCATGCAATACTACATAGCTGTCTATGGTAGTAACTTGCTGCATGCACGCAATACTAGATAGCTGTCTATGGTAGTGACTTGCTGCATGCATGCAATACTAGATAGCTGTCTAATTCCCACACAGCATTTGACTGGAAGTGACTGACACTCGGGAGACAGACACTTAGGTTGTTACTGTTGTTGGGCACTAAAACTGACATGTTTACTTGCTTTTTTTTTGTCTCTCTGTTCCTCTTCATACTGCAAACACATCTGTATTTTCAGCAGATCTCAAAAGGCCTGCAGCAGACAGCTGCAATGACCAGAAAAGTTGCTGCAGGCAAAACAGCAGACAGCAGATGAAACCTGGAGAATCCTTAGAAGACAAAGAAAGGGAATCTTGGACCCAAAGAGAACCTACGAAAGCAGATGAAACCTGGAGAATCCTTAGAAGACAAAGAAAGGGAATCTTGGACCCAAAGAGAACCTACGAAAGCTACGGTGTTTCTAATGAAGCCTACGTGTCCTGGCAGCCTCCCGAGATGGCACTGGCCCCTGACTTCGATTTAGGAGAATGCTATCTGCCTATAAAATGCTATGGAGAAACACCTAATGTCTTCTTCAAAACAAATACAAAATGTCAGTGTGGTTTTCCTTAGAGTACACATGAATGAAGTTCATCTGAACGAAGAATAAAGAGAAAAAGTAACAAAATCAATTCCAAGTATGTATTTATTTCCTTTGCCTCCCTTTTACTCAGTCTCTCCACCTTCAACAGCACAGGCTTCAAAGTGAGCAACTGGTTTAAAGTATACTCCTTACTGCTTTGCAGCTTATTTATACTTTTATCAAAATCTGTTGTTTTTTTAAAAAAATATTCAACTGGAACTAAATAAATCATGGAAGCTAAACACAGAAGGTCTAGAAATCAAATAAGAACCATCTCACATATCCATAAAGACCAAAAGGCATTGGCACCAAAGAATGGCTTGGCCTTACGGTGCCACACGTGTAAGGTGTTGTGCAGTTACCCTCACAGAGAAGACAGTTCTTAGCCTCATCAGGGTCTCTACCAGAATCATGACTCCAAATGCCATCAAAATGCTATTATCTTATTAAGACGCTTGATCGTGTACAGCTTCAGGTACCCCGACTTTCTAGTTCTGAGAAAAGAACGGATTTAATGAAATATTTTAAAAGTGGAGCTGGCAGGGAGAATGCCGGCACAGAGTGCGGCCAGGAGGCGATTCAGATGACAGACGCAAAGGAAGCGCAATTTACCATGTGTACTCAGCAATGGGCATTAAATAATCATCTCTGAATAAACCGCGCAAATCAATACAGCCCTGTCGCGCTAGACTAAGAATGGCATTGCCTAAAGGAAATCTCTAAGGTCAACCAGCAATTAACTGAAAGGTTTTGATTGAAAATGCTATTGACTGTTTTCATATCACACAGCTTCCTGGTTATTATACTTCATGGGCTAAGTAGGTGCCAAGACATTAAACTGTCAATAATCTATTAATACTGGCTAGCTACGCCCGCTCTCCCCGAGTCTGCAGGCAAATCTACCCAAGTCAAGTGCCTTGTTTAGAACCAGTACAAATTCCTCAACCCTGGCGTGGACACTGTATCTTCATTACCCCATCTTAAATGCTTAGAAGTGTCCGTCAGCGTGGGAGAAATACGTAGAGGCTTGTTCACATGCATTAAACTAACATTCGTTTTCTGAGAGATTGCTGGAGGGACAGAGAATGTGTCCTGGAGCCTGCCTTCCTTTCTAAGTCATATTTAAGAGTTCCTAAAGAGAGCGTAATAAACACTTTACAAAGAGAAATGAGAAGTTCTTCAAAAGGAGTCTGACAGCCCTTGTGCCTCTCGGCATCTGGAAAGCAGTCCTATATTGGGGAGGTGGGGGGGCTTTTAATGAACTTAATAGAGAAAAGCACTTTAATTAAATGCTGTCACAGTGGGTTGTATTAATGACTGTACACAGAGGAATTTAAAGCCGGCCAAGTTTATTTAGCAAATAGAAGCTGGGCTTTCAAAGCCTGCAAGTATTTATGCTTCTTCAGTTGGCGCACGTCTAGAGGATGATGGTGTCAAATGGAAGCCTTGAGTTATTAGATATGATTTTATTTATTGGGTATTATTAAAGTTTCAATGGCCTCAGGGGAGTCCGTTTCATTTGCAAAGTGAAACACTGTGTCTGATCAGAAGGGGTTAAGGAAAGAGGATGGACTGGTCCCCGGTCCTTTTCTGCCCCCTAGAACTTCCCTGCAGGTAACGGGGTCAGCAGAGCAGGGAGGAAGTCCGCTTGCCTTTGGGGCTGGCTGGTCAAAATCCTCTTCAGCGGATAGTAGTGGCGAAGCAATCAATGGCAGTCTTCTCTTCTGGCTCTTTCCCCTATTTTTATTATTATTGTTATTATTATTACTTTTCAGTGACTTCCTCTAAACATAACTTATTCTATTACCTATAGCAATAAACTGAAAAATGACCAAAGCTTTTAAAAATCTGCATGGAAATTTGGTTGCCATAACTCACTCAATAAAAATCATGAGGACCGCCATGTTCTGCAAAGGCAGACTTGGGGCAATAGGGGAGTGGGTCTTCTTTGGTGTCTTCTATTTGGAGACCGATCATAGAACAAACCTATTATTAATGACAGTATTTTTAAAACAAAACAAAGCCAAAAAAGAAAAAAAGAGAGACTTAACGCATGAAAGCTGTGAAAGATTGAGAAGCTGGTTTGGCTGGAAAATACTACATGTGTGTCAAAATGATTTTCTCTACTGTTTGTAAAAATGTAATTATCTGTGATAAGCTGTTATCCATGATGCTACGAGGGTGAGGGATTTCAAGGAAGCCCATTGGAAGCCGAGGGTCCGCCTTTGGTCTTCCGCCTCTGACACCACCATGTCTGAGATCACAAACCGCGCCGTGATTTACCACATCCTTGCAGCTATATACACAGCCTTGCAGGCTGACTTTAGACTTTAATTCGAACCATGAGAAAGGGGCTGAGGGGGAAATGTGAGGATGAGGAAGAGAAAGAGCAAAACCCTAGGCCCAGCACCTACTTCCTTTCCAGAACAGAAGAATCACCACAAATGCAGACTTTCAACTTTCTAAATAAATAATCTGATTTCTAATCCTTCCCCCCACACACACACCCAAGCTATTTATTAATATCAGATGTCTGGTCTGTGTCTCTGTAGCTCTGGAGCTTCGAAGGGGACTGTGCATTTCCATCTGGGCCGAGATGCTTCAGACGAGGCTTTGAAAGGCTTCAAATGCAGATGAACATGACATAGAGTAAGAACTAATTACAGACACGTTCTGTATGTGGGCAACACAGAGTACGGAGGGCATTGTGTGTTCATGTGGTGCAATGAATCCCTCTGCCCCACGTGGGCAAGCACACAGAGACAGCGGGCGTTCGGGCCACCACCAGCCCGGTTCCACCTCTGCTCCAGGAAGGCAGAATGCATAGGGCACCTTCTTGCCAAGCAAGGGACCCGAAAACTCCTGGCCTGGTTCATCCATCCACCTGATACCAAGATCATCAAAGAATTGTCAGCTAATAGGACAGGATGGGACGTTTGATTCGGATTATGTCGCACAAGCCAAAGAAGCAGTGACTCTGCTTCTCTTTTCATTCCAAAGGGGACGAGCGTGCTAACAGCACTCCGCCGTTCACTAATGTAGCCGCTCTCTCACTGGAGGGTTTGGACCCCACATCAAGCACTCAGCTGTAGATTTCTCTCACACACATACCTTGAAGCTGAAAGGAATACCTACGCTGGAAGGCTCAGCATGGGCACACCTCACTCTTCCCACTCTCTTTAAGTGTGTGCTATACTTTATAAGAACTGCTCCACCGCCCCACCAAAAAAAAAAAAAAAAAAGTGTTCAGGAAAAGTGTTATATGGAGAAAAAAAATCACCGGGAGTCAGGCATGGCGGGGCACACCTGGAAGCCCAGCACCTGGGCGGCAGAGGCAGGAGGAGGCAGAATACAAGGTAAGCCTCAGCTACGCGGTGAGTTTGAGGTCAGCCTCAGCTCCAAGCAGCCCATCCCAAACAATGGGGGGTGGGGACCGACACCCAGTTTGGGTTGTGGATGCTGTGTGCGTATGGCCCACGCTCCCTTTCATGATTCATTCACTCAACTCACAATAGAAGCGGGAAGGCCGCTCCAGGGCCACAGGTGTTTGTCTGCATGAGTTTGAGTGCTTTCGGCTTCCGGAGTGCGCGGGACTTTAAAACAGACAGCTATGCCTCGTTTTGAAGTACAGAGTCTGAGCTCGGTTTGTCTTATCTAAAAGAGCAAATTCTGCTTGGATAATTCGCTCCCATTTTCTACCTCTCTGGATGCTTGGAAATGGCAGACTATGGGCTCCTCCTGCGGCGTGATTCTGCACAACGAACGCAACTAGAAACACAGGTAAGACTTTCACACTGCATCAGCACAGACACAGAGAAACCCTGAAAACGAGAAAAAAGTAAAAACCCCTGCTATTTACATCAGCGCCCTCTGACTTCCTGGTTTCTGGTGTCACTCGGATTCAGAAACAGCTGACTTTAAAAAAATACATCTAACATGGTGTTTGACAAATTTAAATTTGCAGGCAAATGGATGGATCTAGAAAACAACATATTGAGTGAGGTAACCCAGACCCAGAAAGGCAAATATAATATATACTCACTCAGAAGTGGCTTTTAGACATAAAACAAAACAAAAGCCTATAATTCACAATCCCAGAGAACCTAGACAACAATGAGGATCCTAAGAGAGACATACATGGATCTAATCTACATGGGAAGTAGAAAAAGACAAGATCTCCTGAGTAAATGGGAGCATGGGGACCATGGGAGAGGGTAGAAGGGGAGGGGAGAGGCAGGGAGAGGAGCAGAGAAAAATATAAAGCTCAATAAAAAAAAATAATAAAAATAAAGGCATGGATGACCGAAAGATTTTATTTTTTTAAAAAGTTGACCGCATTTATTCAGTTTTGTACTGGTGAGTGTTTAAAGATTGGTTCTCTGGGATTCACAGTCCCAATTGGCTTGCTGGCTAATTCTCAAAGGAAGGCCACTGTGGGGGGTTTTCTCTCAATGGTGTACCAACAAGCCTCTCAAATTCCTAAAAATGTAACAGGCTGGCATAGACTTCCTCCAGGGTACCTTGACTCTACCGTAGAAAGCGATACTGCATCGCTCCCTTGCCAGGCCACACACTGCTTCGCGACCTTTCTGGAATCCCTTTGCTTGACCTGGCTTACGTGTCATTTTCCCAGTACCCACATGATTGGGATGACCCCACACAACAGACAATTCCACAAAAAAAAGATTGTACATCAAAAAAAGAAGGGCGGTATGATTTGCAATGAATTTGATGGAGGAACAACTTGTGAGGAAGCTGAACTTGTGGCCTTGGGACTTGTTGGCTGAGCCAGTTTGCTTGATCCCCCCATTTCTAGGGTCAAGCCAAGTAATAATAAAATAAATGAAAGTCAGAACGTTGGCAGTGTTCCTTTAATTGGAAGTGTGCTTTTCTGTCATTGCGAGAGGAACTTCCAGACTTCCACTTAATAAAAATCAGCAGCACTTTTCAGCCATGTTAGGTTTCTGGTTCTAAGCGGAACCAGCTGAGAGGCCACTGGAGACCGGTAGGTTTGGCACCAGAGCTGGCTTTCTCCTGCCGTAGGTTCAACTAAAGTCACAAACAAACCAATTGGGTCAAAGTCTAATGTAAACCGTTTGTAGCCTGCTATGTTCTTGCTAATATTCTTTTCCCGATGTACTTTACTCTCCCCAGAGCTGTGGGCTTTCACTTTAATTTTGTTTTGTTTCTGATACTCATTGAAATGAAATAGATGAAACCAACCAAAGAGCCTGTGTTTCCAGGAAGAGTCCTGAAACCACCTAGCTTGTACTACGACAATTGACAGAAACGGTACTTGGCTCTTTTCTTTCTTCTTCCATTGGGCCAAACGCTCATTGACAGAGCATGATTTTTATTCTTTTTATAAGACACATAGGTTCCAAAAATCATGCATAAAAGTCCTAAGGTTGTCAACAAGCATGCAGAAAGTAGCAACTGTTTGGGAAGTGCTATGACTTGGATGAGGGAACCCCAGAGACCCCTGTGGTAAAGGCTAGGTCCCCAGGGTGGCACTAATAGAAGGCAGTGGAACCTGATGGATGTAGGGCCTCCTGGGGGCTCCTTAGGTCACTGGAGGTGTCTGATCCAGAGGAGCAGTGGGAAACCCCAGGCTCTCTTCTTTCTGCTTCCTGGCTTATGGGATAAGCAACGCCCCCCCCACCTCCCTTGGCTCCTATGTGTTGCTCCAGAGAGATGGGCTAAGTGATGGTACAACTTCTTCTTAGCCGGGAACCAGTAGGACTATGAGACAAAATAAGGCTTTTTAAATATACTTCTTTCCTCAAGACCATGGAACTCAGGCCCCGACTGTGTAACAAGCGGACCACGGAAATCAGGCCCCAACTGTGTAACAAGCGGACCACGGAAATCAGGCCCCAATATTTTCCTGTAAGTCCACAAAGAATAACACAGAGCTGTTACAGATGCTTGTTTAACACTGGGCCAAAGATATTCTAGTGCAATCACTGCACGGGCTCCCAGCGCCACAGTCTCAATACCAGCCAGGCTCTTAGCGGTTTTCAAGAAGTTGATGCATCTTTTTGCATTTTAAGAGTGGAAGCAAGATGAAGGAGAAGGAGGAGCAAGAGAAGAAGGAGAAAGAGAAGAGGAGAAGAAAAAGAGGAGGAGGAAGCAGCAGGAGCTACAAACCATTTTCTCTCATCCACAATTTCATTTAATTCTTCCACACGGTGGGTATTCACTCAGAGCGAGAAGGCTTACAAAGACTTCTAAAGGACTTTAAACTGTAGAAAGGTCAGGAGAAAGCAGACTGCTGAGTCTTTCCAACCGCCTCAAAACAACTGGGTGCCATGCAGACCACAAAGCTCAGGCCCCGACTGCGTAACAAGCAGACCATGGAACTCAGGCCCCAACTGTGTAACAAGCGGACCACGGAAATCAGGCCCCAACTGTGTAACAAGCAGACCACGGAACTCAGTCCCCAACTATGTAACAAGAGGACCACGGAAATCAGGCTCCGACTGTGTAACAAGCAGACCACGGAAATCAGGCTCCGACTGTGTAACAAGCAGACCACGGAAATCAGGCCCCAACTGTGTAACAAGCAGACCACGGAACTCAGGCCCCGACTGTGTAACAAGCAGGCCATGGGACTCAGGCCCCGATTGTGTAACAAGCAGGCCACGGGACTCAGGCCCCGACTGTGTAACAAGCAGGCCATGGGACTCAGGCCCCGACTGTGTAACAAGCAGGCCACGGAGCTCAGGTCACTCTCCAACCGTACTAAAAGAAAAGCTTGCATTGATACCACTCTCAACTCAGTTTTGAACTCTCCTGAGTAGAAAATATTTCCTTCATCTTAAGAATACTACTCAGAGGGCTGGAGAGATGGCTTAGGGTCTAAGAGCACTTGTTGCTCTTACAGAGGACCTGGGCTTGGTTCTCAGCAACCACATGGTATTTTACAACTGGGTAAACTCCAGTTCCATGGGATGAGAAGTCTTCTAATCTCTGATGGCACTAGGCATGCACACCAGGCATAGACACCCATGCACAGACACCCATGCACAGACATATTACATGCACAGACACACATGCATAGAAACACACGCACAGACACACATGCACAGACATATTACATGCACAAACACACATGCATAGACACACACGCAGGCAAAATAGTCATGCACATAAAATAATTTTTTTCAGAGAATACTACTCGGAGTTTATGGACATTTCTCAAGTACTTCCAAGCAAACACTGAATCATTTAAGCTCCACTGAATCTCAGGATTATGGTGATTATCACTATCTCCAAAACATCTTCAGGAGTCACTGTAATCTTGGAATTCACAGGGGTGACCTTAGACTTCAGACCTTCCTCTTAACCTATGTGCTCTCCGCGTTGCGGCAGAGCCATGGCTTCATGGTCTATTTAGATAAAAACCCCTTGATGACTTAGAGCTCTTTAAAACTGTGGGCAGGACAAGCAAGATGACCCTTTCATTTGGATGAATTTGGAAATATTTCAATATTTAAATTTACAGACCAGGTTTTATTCCATCGGGTTCCCAGGATACACTTCCTGGGAAGTCTCAGAAAGGCAACGGGGCTTTTATCTCCAGGATTCGTGACCATATTTGAGTAATGAGGCCTAAACCAAAATATGTACAATCATCGCCCTGTGCAATCAGCAGACGCAATTGGCGGGGACCTTCCCCATGAGAAAGCCCCTAATGGCAGACTGCTCTTGTGTTTCTTTGGACCCCTCTCACAACAATCGCCGAGGAGTGAAAAGCGCACTGGTAGGGATGAGAAGGGGAAACCGCGAAATGGGCCTCCCAGAGTGCTTTTCTACATAACAGCTCAACACAAAGAGGGACTCGTACAAGCCAGGAACCTCCTAAGGGCCAGATTTAGTCCAGGCATGCCTGATGAGCCAGGTGGTCTGGCTGGTGACAACGAATGAGCCCTTGGAGAAGTCAGTCTGGGTGGTAATAATGAACACAGCCAGGCCAGAGACACAAAAAAGTGTCCATGCGCTCAGGGGTAAAGTAAGGGTGGAGTGGACATACTTGTTTCTCATCTGTTTTCCATCAAAACTATTTTTAAAAAGACCATTTGATTACTAATCAGCAGCTGTGATTCTTTTGTGGAGCTATGCAAATCACTCCGGACTCCAGAACTGACACGGACTGTCTGCTTGCTTCACACCTCCGAACAGTATGTGTGTGCGTGCGTGCGTGCGTGCGTGCGTGCGTGTGTGTGTGTGTGTGTGTGTGTGTTAAGGTAATGTCATGCCTGAAAGGCTCAGTATATTTCAGAGCTGTTACTAGATCCTTTCTGAAAACAGAAAAAACAAAACAAAACCAGCTGACCAAACAATAACAACAACGATAAAAACCTGGAAGCGAAGAGATGCCACTCTGTATCGGAACGAACCACTCAGCAGGACCTGAACCTTGGATTCAGAGAAAGGGGCAGGGGCACAGGGGAAAATGGGAGTCTGTAGGAAATGCGTCCTACGCACAGGGAAAGCCTTTACTAGGTGGGAGATCCTGCCGCAATCCCTTTTATAGATGCCAGCTACGCCGAGGGGCTCAATACTTGTTGGATGAAGAAATCAAAACGCAAGAATAAAAACAATTGGTCTCTGGAATTTCTCAACAACTTGCACTTTGAAAACAAGGTTCCTGGTCAATTTTCATCAGCTTTTCCAAGAGTTACATTTTGGTTGCCATCTCGGGAAGCAGAAAGGAATGCGCGTTCCTCTTCTCAGGTGAACGACTGTGAGCAGGTCTGGGATTGACCAATGAGCAGTCAGTACCTAAGAGCGCCCTCATTTCAGGCTGGGTTAATCATCGCTCGTTTATAGGAGGGAGACAAGGAAGGACCACTGCATACACACACATCCACCTTGTCCCTACCACAGGCCTCTCTTTCTCATGGCTGGGCCATTCACGTCTGGTCAGCCTGGCTCACCTCCATTGGCCTCTGTGCTCTCGGGTTGAAAAGGAAAAAAAAATACAACCGTTTCTCATCGTCACAAAGAAGGAAGGAAGGGCAGAAAGCGGGCAACCCTGACCTGACTTTAACAGATTCCAGAGTAATTCTTAGAAGAAGAGACAATAAGCTTTCTGCTTTTAAGTACCAATTTAGCCTTCTTTTCTAAGTGTATTTTATTTTATGTATATGGATATTGTCATGTGCAGCCCATGTTCCAATTATTAAAACAATGAGCCCAAGGTGATGTTGAACCCACTCTAAAGAAAGCAAATAGCAGATCCAGAGGGAAACTAAGATTAACTTCTACCAGTACCTAAAGCACACTGACTGAACAAAGAAATAAACAGAAAATGCCAGGAAAACTGCAATAAAAAGGGGGTAAGAGCGTGGACATACGAAACTCATAGCCTCCCTCAATCACTGGCTCCCCGGTACTTATTTGTAAACCTTTATGCCTAAAAACAGGTAATAGAGCTCTCGGTATGATTCTATTAAACTTGTTCATCTCAGTTGCAAACCATCTATCCTGACCCCCCCAAAAAACCCTGACCCTCCCCCCGCAAAAAAAGGTCCTGCTCTCCTAAATGGGATTGTAGTTTCCTGGCTAAAGGGTGACCTGTTTACAGGCTACTTAGAAATAGTTTGCAGGCCACTGCTTTTCTACTTCCCATCATTCCTGAATTGTTTTGACACTTTGCCCAACAAGGCTCTTCCGGACGCATTCTGGTGCAGTATCCTTCTAACCAAGTTTTGGCGGGACTGGTCAGAAATTCATCCAAGAAAGTCGGCCTTCGGAGGGATAAAGTGGACAGTTCGGTGTCTCTATGAGAGTAATCTGCAGTAGCGAACATGGAGTGAACAACAGCTGGCTTGAGAGAGACCTTGAAGGGCAAATCAGGGGGTGGTTTGGAAGGAAAAGCTTGTCAGTGAAAGAGGCTGGCGTGGGGGAGGGGTTGTGCTAAAGATGAGAAGTAGGGGGATCCACGAACAGCGCCCGCCTGACACCCCTCCTCCCTGTGCAAACCACACTGTCTTCCACCTAGATTTCCACAAGGTTTTACCTTCTGTCTCTTCTACTGTGTTTCTGTGTCTCCAAATGCAGCAAATACAGATGTATATATCTCATAAGTAGAGAAAAGACTTTAATGAAACATTAGATTTAACCAAAGCGAGCAGGCCCCCTTTCTAAAATGTCTACTGAGAACCAACCGCATGGCAAGTGTCCACGCCACTGACTCTAGACCCCAAGGAACTGTTCTAGCTCTGGCATTTCACAGGGGAGAGCTCCTTAGCACAGCGAGTGGGCTGTGGACACAGGGCGACACCGGTTTCCTAGAATCAAAAGAACTGGCGGCGAAAGAATGCCAAACTTCTCTATATTCCCGTGTAACATCTTTTTTAAATTAAAAATATCAGCGTCCTCGCTGGTAACGCAGAAATCAGGACTCCTCCTGGGGACCGAGCTCTTTGCACTCACCTGCCCCAGGAGACAGGGCAAGAATTCACTGCCATCACTTTGCCATGGAGAGGACCGGAAAGCTGAAGGGCAGTCAAACAGGAGGTTTTGCATAGGAGCTTGGAATGAATCCAAGATGGGGGGGGGGGGATCGCAGTAACCTGGTTAGAGAATTTGCAAACATCCTTAATTAATTAATTGGCTTATCTCTTTATTTTCCTAGAAGCTGTTCTTTTGGAAGCAAATTCATAAATCAAGATAGTCTCTCCAATTAGAGTGGGAAGGCGGGATACTCTGCTCAGTGTTGACAGAACCTTAAACCCTGGTAACAGAAGTCACATTCCAAGGTGTCTCAGATGCAGCTGATGACAAGGGAAAGGGCCCTGATCTCAGGTCTGTGGCATCACACCAGTCTGTGAGTTTGTAATTTTCACGGTAAAGAGGAGAGCCCACAAATCTAAATCTTTCAGCTGAATAATTAAAAATAAAATACATATAAGAAAGCTGTGAACAATACAAGACAGAAGACAGTAGGTGTGCAGGAAATGCTGCCCTGAAACCAATGAAAGTCAAATGCAGAGGGTAGACAGATATGAATTCAAGTTCTCACCTGGAGCTACTCAACTTCTTTAAGCTTTAATTTCTCATCTTCCCAAGTAGATAAAAACCAACCACTCTCTTGGTTTGGTTTTTCACAATGAGTAAAGATGATAAAATTATAAAATCTCACATTTGGAAAGGCTGGCTTTCAAAAAGACTATTTGCTGCCAGAGAAGAAAGAAGACGGATGGGGTGAGGAGGAGGAAGAGAGGAAAGTGGGGGGGGTGAGAAAGGGGGGAGGAGAAGGAGCAGGAGAAAGAGGGGGATGGAGATGAGAAGGGGCAGAGGAAGGAAGGGAGAAAGAGGGGGAGGCAGAAGTATCACTGTTATTACTAATACTGGATTTCATATACGGAAAAATTCAGAATCAGCCGGGAGATGCAATGTTCTGTTTCACAGGTGTGGCCCTGATGGTGAGTCTCAGACCAGGGATTACAACTGAGACACTAAGAACAGGTCACCAAATCTTGTTCGGGGGATGGTCCTAACATATTGGATGTTTGGCAACGCTTACTTAGACACTAGTAGCATTCTCAAACTGTAATAATCAAAAATGTTTCCAGACAGTATCAAATATCCCATGGGGAGGGAGGCGCGCATCACTGCCCTGGTGGCAAGCCATTGGTGGCTACCAGCAGCAGGAAGGCTATGGCTCAGAAGATGCTAAGAACTCCCTGAACCTCAGGTCAGACAAGCAAGGGCACAGTGACGGTACACAGCCATCAACACCAGATCTCACGTTCTTAATCAATGAGCAGTATAGAATTTTAAAGCAGGCACTTGTTTTAAAAGTACCGAGCTAGCTCCTAAGTCCCGAACTTTGGAAACAGCCCACGGAGACAGCAAACGCACGGACTCCACCAACACAAACAATTCGATTGATGCCCCCAGTCAGCCCTGCTCAGGGACCGGTTATAGAATGTGCAATGTCCTTTCTTCTTCAGAGCAAAAGGCGGTGACAGCTAAGCGTGGACATCAAAACCACCTCTGCTTTCACACGCTGGTGATCCTGGCTTCAGCCGACCTCGGTGCTTACTCCAGTTTTCCCTGTTGTAAAGCGTAGTTGGTACTAATGAATACCTGAATATGACTAGCTTTTGATTCTAAGCTGAGGACATCCATTCGCTCCAGGGCACAGTGGTTTTCAACCTGTGCTCAGGGGGTCAAATGACCCTGTCACCGCAGTCACCTAAGGCCACCAGAAAGCGCAGATATTTACATTATGATTCATAACAGCAAAATTACCAGTATGAGTTAGCGACAAAATTAACTTTATGGTTGGAGGGGGCCCGCAGCATTAGGAAGGTCGAGGACCACTGCTCCAGGGCCTTGGGTTGTAATAACCATGTGGGAGAAAGCACTATATTCACAAGAAGTAACTTTGTCTCAACTTGGTGGAGTGAAAAATGGATTTTTTTTTTTTCATTTTTAGCCTTTGTTACAGGATGCTTTAGTTTGGCTTGGTTTGCCTTGTCACATGCGCTGCCCTCTGATTTACTTATCTATTTTATGTGTACGAGTGTTTGACTTCCATGCACGTGTGTGCCTGGTCCCCATGGACAGTTCCAGGATACCCTGGAACTGGAGTCATGGCCGCTATAAACCACCATGCGGATGCTGGGAATCGAACCAGGGTTCTCTCCAAGAACAAGTGCTCTTAACCGAGGAGCCGTTTCTGCGGCCTCCTTGTCTCACCTCTCACGATCTTCTCTGTGGTACCTAGATCTGAACTAGAGGCATTATGTAGATTGGTGATTTCTCAATGCTTCTCCCCATGATAAACCCACCAATGAGGCTCTTTATGTTGTTTTTGTCCCTAAAATATCTCCCCACGTCATAAAATGTTAACGCCAGGGATGCTTACTGTCTCCTAATATGCTGCATTGCGGCAGAGGACCACACACTACTACAAAGCTAGGATTTTCAATCTTCTCAAGACCCAGTGTTACATTGAGAAGGCGACAATATTACACCTCTTCATGTGGATATGGGAAAGTGTGCTCAGAGCTGAAGCCAGTTTCTACTCGGTAGGCTTAACCTGGGCTTTCTAAGGAGACTTAGAATTTCCCAAAACAAACCCAGGAAAGCCGGATAACTTATCACATTCCCTGGAGAAATACGAGTTCCATGGAGGAGGCACACCACTCCTCCGTCTGACCAAGTCTGGGACTAACTGCAGTCCCACATGGCCCTAAGCTCAGCGTAGTCTCAACTATAACTTTGACTCATCTCCGGTGGGAAATTCCATCAAAGGTGCACTTATTAGCCAACAGGCAAAGGCTTAAGTCAAGACAACCAAACCATACGGGGTGGCACTCTCAAAGAACTAACAAATGTAGGTGGTAAGGAGGAAAAAATCAGGGCCATAATTAAAGGCACTGTGACTTTGGTGCAGTAGCTTCAGAAGTAGAGATGAGGACACCAGGGTCAGGTGACCTAACTGTGGCAAAGGGCCATCACAAATGCAGAGTTGACATCGAAAGAGGGGGACAGATGTGTGTATAAATGCACAGGGTGTCACGACATGGGCAGAGTGACATGGTGGGGATGGGTCCCCATGGAAATGCTGTGGACTTCTTGACCCTGGTGGGTCAAATCTACCAACTCTCTGGATTTTATATAGATTCTTCTGATTTCTAATTGTGGGTTTAATGCTTGAAACCTTTATGATTCCAAAAGAAGTGTATTTTCAATGCACCTAAGACTGTGGACTTTAAACTCTGTCTGCAAACAACTGGGGAGAAACAGTAGGCTGTGGTCAGAAGGGCATCTCAGCAAAATCCAGATGGAGAGAGACACAGAAAGCCCTTCTCTGACCCAGGGTATCTCCAAAAGCCAGGTCAACAGACCAGTCTAGTGGGTGATTATATCCAGAGATCACTGTCTCTGATCTTCATCATTTAAGAAAAACTAGAGAATAATATACCCAATTATCTAATGAAATTAAATGGTACTCTTCCATGACCATGGAGAGGAGACCTCTCTGCATTTTATTATGCAGTATATATGAGAAGCCCCTATCCATCGCTAATTTCATTCATTCTTAATGATTTAGTGATGGCACATTTCCTACCCAATTAGACAAAATGCAGCATTGCTAAACCAATGGTAAGCTTATGGAGGAATTTCTAAATTCCTAAAGCATGCAAGCACACCTTTCTTTTTAACAGCTGTAGCCGACAGAAGGGCACAGGTTAAATCTCAACTCTTAAGTCCAGTGGCCTAGCACCACGGACGTTGTCTTAGAGGCTTGGTATATCTCAGAACATCCGCTACCCAGCACCGAGGCGGTGTCAGCTGCCTTCTCTAGCCTTTAGAGGATTACCAACTGTTTCCAGTTGTTTTCCCTCATTTTTATGTTATGATTGTAATAAATAATTAACCCATGCCTTTGTCTTTCTCTGACAAACGTAAATTCTGAAAAGCAGTGCCGTTCGCAGGGAGACAGAGGTTTTCTAGTAGCGATAGGATCAGTATCACCAGGATGTAGGGCCAATTCAGTGCGGAGGAAGTCACCTCGCACGAATCCCTTAGCTAAGATCTTTATGATATGAATGAACTTTCACAGGGTGAGTGAATTTATCTTCATAGTTCTGGAAGTCAACATAAACTGGCACAATGCGCCGAGAACCGTGAAGGCTGCTTTTGCTTATCCAGTAACTACTGCCGGAATGCTCTGGCTCAGACACACGAAACCCAAGAGAATACTGAATCAACCGAGTTCACGTCAACTGGTCAGCCCCATGTATGCTAAGCTGGATTTTCCCTCATCTACCTAAGCGCAGAGCCACACACGTGATCATTTCTGCACAGGCAGCTAGACAAGGAAGATTTGGGAGCAATTATCAAAGAGAAGGGTTCCTCCCCTATGACAGACGATGGGTCTTCACAGTGCTATCTCAAATTTCTTTTCTTAGGCATGATGGTACATGCCTATAATCCTACCACCTGGGAGGCTGAGGCAGAAGGATCTCAAATTTGAGGTTGACTTGGGCAGCTACACAGGGAAACCCTGCCTGCAAAAGCCAATAAACAAACAACAACAACAAAGCAAAAACAAAAACCTGTGAGTTTTTTCACTGTCAAAATGGCTCTACCTGCCACTACTATCAAGAAGAAAACCTAAAAAAATTTTTTTTTCCTATTGTATGGGACTAAGATAGACCTTGAATAAAAGTCCATGCAAAGTGACTGACTTCTGACATAATCTTAGGTGTTCTACTGGTTCAAAACAGAAGTCTGGACCAGTCTATAGCAAAATAAGAAAAGGGGGATTATTGTGAGTTTTTCATGGGGATGGATTTCTACAGTTGGCGTGACCTTTCATCTGACACTATTTCATGGCTACACTTAGTATTCCACAGTACTGAGCATGATGAAACAACCCTGTGAACGACTAGGAGCTTCTCTGGAAGTATTTGAATCGATTTATTTTCTAAAATAAAGGGTTGGGAAACTATATCGGGCCCTCTTTAATTTGAAGAAATTAAAAGTCTCAAAGCCACTGCTGTATGTGACTCAGTATACTGGTCTAATTATCTGTAGGGAGGTTCCCTGGTGTTTGGATGAAGCCATGGCCAGGAAAAGATCAGGACGAGGAGAAAAGAGATGTGCTTTGTGGCTCAGCCTCCCACAGTGAGTGGCCTCTGCCTTTTATTCCTGCCCACAGCTCTGGGTTCACCGAGAACTTTGCAAGACACTGCCTCAAAGAACCCAAGAGTTACAGCATGACTCTAACCAGAGAAACTGAAAAATCAAAGCCCAAGGGCTTTGGCTGAGATGTCAGAGTTTGATAAAATATAGTTGGGTAGGCCCCAACTTCCAGCTGCTCCCCAGACAAAAAGGTGGAGTAACAGGAAAGGTGACATCCTTCACCATCTCTTCTAGGGCATTTGTGACATAAACTGTACCTCATCACCTTTCCTTAATTATCATCATCTGATATGGGAGTCCCCTCTGTGTGCTGTGATTACCATTAATGAATAAAGAAACTGCTCTGGACCTATAGCAGGGCAGAACTTAGGTAGGCAGGGAAAGCTAGGCTGAATGCTGGGAGGAGGAAGGCGGAGTTGGGAGATGCCATGGAGCCGCTGCCAGAGTCAGACATGCCGAAACTTTGCCGGGAAGTCACTGCCACGTGGCGATACACAGATTAATGGAGATGGGTTAAATTAATATGTAAGAGTTAGCCAATAAAAAGCTAGAGCTAATGAGCCAAGCAGTTATTTAAATAATACAGTTTCTGTGTGATTATTTCGGGTCTAAGCTAGCCAGGCAGCCGGCTCTTTCTCCAATAATCGTCTGTTCTATTTTCCACACACCTGCGCACACTCATGTACACTAATGCACTCTGGCCTCAGCCCCTTCCTGTCTGCATGAAAGCTAAGGTGGAGAGAGGGCTTGGAAGGTCTGCTTTGCAGCAGTCAAGACTCCTGATATTGGGTCATAGGACCAAACCAGTTCATGTGCAAAACTCTACCAACACACTGGTTAACAGTTCCTGAAAGTCACTGGCTTTAGATCCAGGGTGGAGACAGTAAACTCAGCTACTTCAGAAAGAAACATTTGTTTCAACCTGATTGGAAAACTAAGCCCCCAAAGCACGCTACCCAAACAAGGCAGACCTGTAGAAGGGGGGTCTTAAAATTCTGAGAATCTCTCATGATTTCTCCCAGGGCTTCAGTTGAAATTAAAGATAATTCTCAGGTCAAGAGGCTATTTCTCTGACTTCAACTCATCAAATACAACCTGAAGAACTTTGGATCAAAATTTCCTTCAATTTTTCTTTAACGCACAAACTGATGGGCCAGGGACTCGGAGGGTAAAGGCATTTGATGCCAAACCTAATGACCCCAGTGGATCCTCAGGACCCACATGGTGGAAGGCAAGAACTGATTTCTGCATGTCCGGTCCTTCAGTCTCCACTGCGCTGTCATGCGTGTGGGCGTGCGCGCACACAAATAAGCAAAAGCTAAAATGCCATGAAACACGGATGGAGACTGGATTTAACATTGGAGAGCTCCAGACTCACAACCTCAAATATGTCAAGAGAGCCTCTGCTATTGGCATTGACTTTACCGGTCACTTTCTTCCGGGGTAAGCGCGTGCGCCCAGTATCTGCCGTGAGGACTGGTGCTCTGTCCTCAGGGACAGGGTATCAGTCCTCCGCTCATAGGAGGCAGTCTGCCCCCCCTGCCCCCGGGCAGCTGCAGCAGGCAGGAAGCTCCGCTGGGAAGACACTGACCTGCACGGGCTCGGGCGGGAGCTGGACCACGTGCTGCATGCGTTCGCTGTGGTGATGTCGCGATTCTTCCTCGTAGATCACGTCCCTCTCGTGCTGGGGAAGATTCAGGAAGCGGCGAATGGTGCAGAGATTCTCCCAGAGGGTGCGGTTTTCTGGGCTGGGGTTTTCCTTCCAGCGAAGCAGCTCACAGAGCCAGCCCTGGAGAGAAGGGGATCATGTGAGTTAGAACCTGCCCAGTGCGGAGCTGCTGGGTGGGCCTGGACTTCAAGTGGACTGCCATCCCCCAAACCACCATGATTTTATGTCAGAACTATTCCCATCGCCTGTCGTGGTGACTGAAATGGTCCAACTCTTAAATCCATCCAGTGACCACGTGGATTGTTATGCAAGTGTTGAAGAGGCTTCACACTTCCTGTTTGATAAGCCCAGGCTGGCCTCTGTGTAGCCAAGGATGACCTTCAATTCCTGATCCTTTGCCTACCACTCCAAAGTACTGGGATTACAAACTTGTGCCACAATGGGCTATATCCCAGGCCCAAGAATCTTTATTCAACATTTCTAACACCTTCCTAAAGGACATATTCTCAATGAGTTTCTATCTTTTTTTGTTCTTCAGATACAGGGTTTTTCTGCATAGCTGGCTGTCCTGGAACTTGCTCAGTAGACCCGGCTGGCCTTGAACTCTAGAGATTTTCCTGCCTTTGCGTCCCAAGTGCTGGGATTAAAGGCTTGTGCCATCACTGCCCAGCTCTCAATGAGTTTTTTCTTTTCTTTTTTTAACCACTATTTTTATTTTATGTACATTTGTATTTTGTCTGAATGTATGTCTCTGTGAGGGTTCTGGATCCACTGGAACTGGAGTTACAGACAGTTGTGAGCTGCCATGTGCCACGTGGGTGCTGGGAATTGAACCTGGGTCCCCTCGAAGAGCAGCCAGTGCTCTTAACCACTGAGCCATCTCTCCAGCCTCATAATGAGTTTCTTAATAAACACTACAACAGAGTCTTCTAGATGGACAAATGGGATTACAGTTACCCACTTTTCTAAAGAAGTAATTTTAATTTTTCAGCCATAAACTTTTAGGAATTACCCAACTGGCTAGTGTTTTATTCTAAAGAGAGGAAAGATAAATACACATATATTATGAAATGGCAACGAGAATAGGGGAAATAATGTATTGGTGTCAATAGCACAGAGTCCTCTGGGAAGGAACCATCCTTCCAATCACTAGCGACCCTGCAGACAGAGACAACAGCCTTGGCTAGAATAAAAAGCAAAGGTATGTTTGCTTCATCGCTGAGTGCCGCCACCTTGGGCTCAACGCCCGCTCCCCATCACCGCCCCTGCACAGCCACACCTGCAGGAAGGTGAGCAGTGGATCAGGACAGCACCTGCAAGGGTCTCACCCCATCCCTGCCACCCGGATGTTCTCTCTCTCTTTCTCTCTCTCTCGCTGCTGCACGAGAAAGAAAATGCGATGCAAATGATGGCTTATATGAAAATAATACAGAGGCTGTCAACATCGCTCGCTGACTCATGTCAAAATATTTTACCCGGTAGCTTTCTAACCCATCATTTCCAAGCTACATCGCTAATTTTAAAAAACAAGAACTGTCCCGCATTACTTCTCTTGCAAAAGGGTAGGATTTTTTTTTCTTAAAAGGTGCATAAACATAACTGACTTTGTGAGAAACAAACCCCAAACCCTCACCGTATTCTCCAGCATCACTTGCAAGCCAGCACGAGCTCCTGACACGCATCCTAAAAAGCCCATATAATATCATAAGCTGTTGTTTGTCTAACTCTCCACTGTGTCTTCTGCCTTTACCCAAAAAGAGGCAAGATTTGATTATCTCCGCTGCATCAGCCAAGACAGCAACACCAGCTGTTCGCATTGTGCAGCCTCCTCCTCGCGGCCTCCATGTTAATAACCTGATCGTTCCATTTTCCCCTTCAACTCCCGGCTGCAGCACCGAGGAGAGACAAAAACCCGGGCCCTGCGTGCAGCAGCTGTAGGCGCTGAACTGTGAAGCCACCAGGGATTTATAAACTAATCTGTAACACAACACTGCCTTGTTTTTACAAGTGAGAGGCCACATTTGCACAGACCCGATCCTTTTCTTCTGATGAACTGGGAGCTGGGGAGAGTTAGAGGGTTAGGAAGAATGAAAAACCACGCATCTTATCGTTTGCCTGGAAATGTTTTCCCAAGCGTTTTTTTTTTTTATGGTTCCTCCCCTCCCCCTCCCGACTCAAGAGACAGGTAATGGTTAATTTTCAGGTGCCATTCCCATGAAAAATGAAGATAAATTTTTATCGCAACCAGGAAATAAATTATATTTTAATAAAAATCTCCCAGTCCCAAAGTGTTTTCTCAGGGGTTTCTTTATACAAAGGAAAGAATCCTTGAGATGGAAAATAAACCATCTGTGGAAAAATTAAGGTCGCATTTCTGTGTCTTTTCACAGATCTGAATGAGTATCTAGTGAACTCTTTCACATGCCTCAAACAGGTATGTTTAACGTCTCCCAGAGGAGGCGATCGCATGGAGACCAGCCACTGAATGGAAAATCAAAACAAAAACCTACATCTGTTCCAAGATGCAGTTCTGAGCTAGCCAGACCTTAAGGAAGACAGCACCTGCCGTTCTGGGGGGGGGTGGCGAACTGCATTGTGGGGGAAGCCGCAGCGTGAAAGGGGACAGGGGACAGCTGAGTGGCATCTCCACGTATGACACTTGGAATGTCCCGCACGACATCCAGAGCCGCATTTGATCATCAGCCCTCATTACGATCACTTAGAACCACACTGTAGGCTCGTTATGGCCCGTGTGCGGTCTGCCATCGGTCCTTCAGGAGTGCGGTGCTCAATTTGCCCACTGACATGCAAGGTCTTGACCTTGAGGCTATTAGAGAGTGGATTAGAGACAAACGTGACCATGTGTGCAGACAGAAGCAAACCAAATTAATTCCTGGCACCGGGAAGAAGCCAACAAGACCCCGTTCTTAGGACAGCAGAGAACTTCCTCAGGTCCCGGATGGGCTGAGTGGGTGGAACGTTTAAGGGAACCCGGTTTTGAAGATGAAGCACACTCGTGGTGTTTAGAGGGTTATTAATCTGGTTTCCCCACAAAGTGTTTGCTTGGCTGATCGGATTAAGGGATGGAGCCTTCAACGGCGCACCCCCACCGCAGCAGGCCCCAAGAAATCTGTGATACTTCACAGCCTTGGCCATATTGCACCGCGTGTGCCCAGCTGCTTCAATAATTAGCTTATGAATGTATCAGCTGGTTCTGTGATTTTTATAAATAATAACTAACCCGTGGAGCAAAAAGCTTGTGGAGAGCCTCCTACCAGCCCAAAGTGGTGAGGTGCTTCCTAACTCAAATCTGCTCTTACAAAATGATGATATTCCCACTAGCAGGACTCCTGCGACGCCATTTATAAATATTTATTTCTTATCTGAAACAGCAATGCATTTGGGGGCCAGGTCTCTTCTCGTGGGCCGTGATTCACAAGCTCTTCCCTTTGGTTCACTGGTTGGCTGTCCATTTGCAGGCCACCCCACCCATCATGGCTTTTGCGACGCCATCCCTCCACCAGGCCATTTGGACACGAATCTCTGCCTTCTCAGTAGGGCCTCAGATTTGCTTGCCTGGTGGCTAATGATTGTGCACAGAAGTGTCAGGCCGGTGCAGGAACACATACCTGTGTAAGTGTGAGTGGATCCATCACAGGAGAAATAAATGGTCCCTATGTTATGATTTTTTTCATTTATATAATTTTTGCATGCCATCCAAGAAAGTTTTGCAGTATCGGGCAAAAAAAAAAGTGTAAATGTCAAATAAAACAGTGACAGATGACTGTATTCTCTATTGAATAGCACTGTTTCTGCCGTGCGTGTTCAATGGGAACTCATGAATTATTAATAAACAAATCTCCTTTTTCTGTTAAAAATCTGAAGTAGGTTTTTTGTTGTTGCTCGCTGTGTGTTCTGGGGAGCATTCCTGAAGTAGTTTCGTTTTGGAAGCACTACCATGGGCCATGTGATCTCCAGCCCCAGCATCTCCTGCCTATGCCCCTCTCTTTGGCTTCCCTTTTGGTCTGATGGGAAGTTTCTGCCTGGGGATGGGCTGACTAGCCATGCAGTCCAGTTAGCTTCTTGAGTCAAATAAGCAGGGAATTCTGTGGGTTTCAGGGTCTGGGCACAGCTCAGAATGGCCAACAGCATCTACATTTACAGCCCTGAGACCTGAGGTCTAGGGCCTTGCCCTGTCATGAAGTAACTGGGTGACCTTTGAGGAAGTGGCAGCTCCGTTGGAGCTTCTGGGAATTAAAGGGGAACCTTACAAAAATGATGGGGGCCCCTGGTTCTGCTCTCCATGATCTGTTACCTGATCCTGTCATGAGGTGGGAAAGTAATTAGCTGTTGGTGTTTTGAAATACAAGGGAGAAATGACCTTGGTCATTTGACTAATCATTGTGGGAGGAAATGCCAACTGGTCAAGGTCAGCTTTACTAGTGAACTTTACTGACACCATGAAACACTGTTTTATGATGTACCACAAAGGGAAGACTGGAACACTGTTTTATGGTGTACCACAAAGGGAAGACTGTCTTGTGGAAGGTAGTTTTGCCCCCAATGTCATAATCTCAGCTAAATCAGGAAAAAGCAGCCACAAATCCAGACCCAGAGAAGCTTGAGGCAATGACCAATCAGCAGCCTTCAGAGATGGCAGGGCCACCAGAGGAAGGAGCTCAGAGAAGTCACAGGCTAATCAAAACCATTGACTAGCTCTGGGCACTCAAGAGGAAGGCATTGGTAGAAGAACTGAGGCAACAGAACCAAGTTTTTGATAGAGAAACAGCTGATTTCCTGGCTTTGTCAGCTGCACTATGATCAATAATTTCCCTACGGTGATGTACAGTGTTAAGGGAAACAACACAATACAATTAGTTCTATGCTTTCTTAGAAAAAAAAATTGCTATATCTAAAATGAGTTCAAAAGGAGAAGTTTAAAATTGCAGCGACCATTGTAACTAACATGCAGTGAAAATATACACGGACTCTATGTATGCGACTCCAGAGAGTTCTCTACAGTTGGAAGCCAGCAGAGAGGCATCGGATCAAAGACTGCTTCCTTTCAGCCCACTGGCTGAAAGTTCTGGAACACTCAAGAGCATAAGCAAGTAGTATTCATTAACATTGTATTCTGGCCCTCTCTTCAGCTTCTTAGACAAAGTTTCCGCTGTAGGGAAACCACACCTGATCACCTTCCCTAACTCTACAGGTGAGGCAACGCTCGCACCCATCAAAATACCTTCTGCTTGCAATCCACGCGTCCCCGCGTGCCCATCTAAATTCACAAAGCCAATCCCAATTACGCTGTAAATGTGGTAGGACTCTGTACTACTTGAAGAGATGTCCCTCCAGTTACTTTTGGAAGATGGACAGTTCGTAGTCCGCCTTTAGAAAACAGAGCTGTATGGAGGAGGGACATGAAGGAAACGGCCCGTGTCTCACAGTTCGAGATGGCTAGACGAGACAATAATAAGAACCCCAAGTTGCTCCTGTTTTCTCAGTCTCTCAACAGGTCTCCTGGTGACCTAATGAATTGTTCAGTCCCCCGAGGCATGTGTTACATCCAAATTCCCACCTCCTTGCTTTGCCACGCTACCCCCTCAGCTGTAAGGCCTCCTGTCCAGATCTCTGATGCCTGGAGATGCTGTTCTCCAAGGCAAGGCTTCTCCTCATCTCCTGTGAGAACATTTTGTTCACTCCTGAGCTCAGGCGCCCCGCAGACGCATTCACTATGTGATCAGGGATGGGTGTGTCTACTGTACCTTCATCAGAACAGTTGGCCCCTTCCTGACAAAGAACAAGGCCAGGCGCCTTGATCTAGGCTCTTCGGAGCAGAGTACCCTTCCTTGCACATGGTAGATGTTGTGCAGGTGCTAATTAGATTGAAATGGCACTACTGGACTATATAGAAATTAGCACACGGGACCTATTTTACCACCTCAAAGTCAGTTCTCATTGAAGGGCGCCAGTTTCAAAAACTGACTGACCCTGACAAGGCCAATTTGCATAACTCTACTATGAAAACATCCCGTCTTGATTCTATAGGCTCTGGGAGCTACTGGAGGCATTTTACCTGATAAGACAGGAAATTTACCCTTCTTTGTTTTCTTGTCACATTTTTTTTCTTTCTGTTTAGCAAAGGGTCCTTTGGAGGTGGGGTGGAGCATGACAAAGCCAAGGAGGCCACTTAGCCCAGACACCGTATTTATTCACATTGGGACCATGGTGGTGGATCCTAAACCAAACACGCATGGCCGGGCAGTGAAGCCAGCCTGCATCATTCGGGAGTTCTCACTCTGGAAAGGGTAGGCACACGGCACTGACAGTGCTTGCTCTGTACGGGTGCACCTGTGCGGATTTGCTATTTACTGCCCATGTGGAAAATGGCAACGTCTATTCCTGGTTTTAGTCACCACAGAGGTCGCTCACAGAACACTAATTAAGACCTAGCTTGAGCTGCAACTCATCAGGCCAGAACTGAAACGTAATCTCTAAGCCTTGGGTGGAAGGGATATGGGAAATGGCGGGGGTGGGGGGGGGGGGGTGGGGGTGGGAGGAAGCAGCGGTGTAGAAGCCATGTGTTCTGTCCATGGTACTGAAATGCCTGTGCCCTGCAGGAAGTTGCAAAGTTTCCCTCCATCAAGATACCCGGTCAGGACTCTCACTTTTACCCTTCCTTACATCCTCTTCTCTGTAACAGCAGCAACAGTAGCCAGCACTGGGGAGGTGGGGGGGGGGGAGTGACAAGGCTTAGGCCAGCCTGGAATCTTGCCTCAAAAAAAAATTTATATATATATACTGGGCTTATGATATATTTCCCAGGTATTTTTTCTTAATTACTTTTTAGTGTGTGTGTGTGTGTGTGTGTGTGTGTGTGTACATGTGTGAAGGTCAGAGGTTGATGACTCATGAGGCTTGATTTTCTCCTTCTACCGTGTGGGTCCTGGGATTCTCGGTGCACCTACCCCCTGAGCCGCATCAACAGCTCCAAATTCTCCAGTGTCTACGTTATCTCAGAATAAATACAAACTGGTACTAAACACAAGCTTGTGACTTGCTCTGGTATCCCCCCCAAAGAAACTAACGCTGCCCCTGGTGAGGGAGGCTTGGTGATCCCAGAAGGCAGGGCCTCGTCACAGTGATGACCCTTCTTTCCGAAGGGACCACAGGGGACCGGCGAGCAAACCCCAGCCACTAAACAGGAAGTCCCACCCTCCCGCCCCTCTAGGAACTCTAATGAATGGGAAAATGAGCAAATGAACAGTTCCTCGGAATGACTCAAGCTTCTTGCTGCAGGAACGTAACAGGCCATTTCCCCACCCACATCTTTAATACAGAAAATGTCAGCATATGTAACCAAGAGGGAATGTTTTATGAGTGTCTTCAGAGGAAATTCAGATTATTAACCAGACAGTTCGCTTTCTAAAGGAAAGCACAGTAAGTCCCCAAACAAACTTTTGTAACTGTGAAAGGATTTCTCTTCAGCTGGTTGAGACTCTTCTGAAGTGTGAAATGAGCCAGATAATATTCTGCTCTTGTTTCTTCGTCACTGAATTCTCTTTTTCATGAATCCAATAAGTGTCGATTAAAATAAATAACCCCCCTAATGATTCAAGATAACCTAATCAAGAAAGCCGAAACAGATAAGAAGCTAAATACAGGGGAGACCTGTCAAGGGCTTCAGTGAATCTCTGATGAGGAAGTCATCTAAACCCGAAAAGAAAGAAATGTACTGAGCGTTTGGTTACAGCTCAAGGTTAATTGTGTTTTATTTTTGTCAGGTAAGTGCAAGTGATCGGGTGTTTTTTCTACTTTCTAAAATTGTATACTACGTCCTACCCTGAATTTTCCCAATTTTCAGCTTTCTCTGGGCTGCCTAAAGCAGCTCTCTCGCCTTTCTGCAGATGTGTTTACAAAGATTGGGTCTGTAATTGAGAGTAATGAAAATTTTGTTTCAGAACAATTCTTTAACCTCCACTGTGCAGGGCTGAAATCAAGAGGGGATTACATAAAAATATGTTGCCTTTTATTGCCACAAATATGTGGGAATATGCTCAATTACACAAGTCTGTGGAGAGTCACTTTGCTGTCTTGTGTAAATGTGGACACACACACACATGCATATATGGGTACACAGAGCTGAAAAGGTCATTCATTCATACATGTGCAAAAGAATAAGTGTGAAATCTTGTGGTCTCCATTCATACTAGAAATATATTAATGGCAAAGTATGCCATACTACAATATCAAACTGAAAACAACCATGAGACTTCCATCCCTTACTTCAGGTCCAAACTGTGGCAGACCTGTTATACTTCACTTTATGCTAGGCAAACTTCCTCCAGAGCTTAGGAAAGCAGAAATGTGTGTAAAGGACTGGAAGGTGACACTTCAAGAAAAAAAAAATGGGTAAGACTTGTGCTGTATCAGAGTAGGGACCACACAAAGGCAAGCTAACAAAAGGTACACAGTTTGGAAGGAGTATATGAGTGCCAGGGAATTCTACCTCACATGGCGCATCATAGGTCCTTAGCTTGCTTCCTCCTTTGCCCTGATCCTATGAAAATAACACAATAAAACAGTTTCCATAGCAACACAGCCGGAAGCAGTCCTAGCCACCCGCATTCTTCTGTAGAAGAACCATGGTGGCATATCTCGTGTCTTTCCCCACTGGGCTGCTGAGGTTTCAGAAAAGGGCCTGCAAACAGGAAGCCGAATTTGCTTCAAAGTCACCCAAGTTCCCTAAAGAACCATGCCATAAACAGTCAAAACATGCTGGCTCAAAATACAGAAAAGAGGGAGCTCAACACCAGCACGGACTTTAAAGATCCTCCAATTTTAAGAACTTCATGAGCACCATGATCGATTTTCATCAGCCTTTCTTTAACAACTCCAGTGAACAATAACAACAAATCAACGAAGATCAGCTTTATGCCATGAAACGGAGAGAAAAAAAGAAGACAATCCTTCATTATGAGGTTGCTATCGAAACAAACCCTCTGGGAAGGTTACTCCCAAGCAGGTTCGCATTCCTCTTATGCCAAGAGCGGCAACTGGAGGGCCACCCGATGAACAAGCCATTGAGTGCTCACTGCTCATCCACTGGGGCTCCCAGGGACCACAGTGTTCCACGGGCATAACGGTGAGCGGGGACGCCATGTGCATCACCCCTGCTGTCTTCGTTGCTGACATGAGCATCTAAGTAGTGTGGAGCCCGCGCTGGGATGGGCCGTCTCAAAGACCTCAGGACCCTCATCATTTTAACCTGCCTTTGTTGACTGTATGCAGCCAAACAGAACCAGGAGCCCTGAGACGGATGAGCCAACTTATCACAGGCGTAGCACCTTCTGGCCCGTGTTTCCTGGCTATCCCCATAAAGGGACCGTAAAATAATATTACATCATTTCTTTCAACTGTATACAAAATGGCAACAGTTTGATCACATGCAACATAAGCAATAAAAGGCTAAGAAACTACACTAATGAAACTAAGGAAAACATCTTATATTTTATAAATTTACTTTCTCACTTGAAAATGTTGCCTTTGTTAGATGAATTATAACATAGTTTCTAAATGTCTGCGCTACTCAAAGCAATGAATACATCCCATCAAATAAATTCCATCAATGAATACAATCCCTAACAAAACTCCAGCGGCTGATGCTATGTAGCTCAGTGGCAGAGCAACTCTTTGGCATGCATGAGAACTCGATACAGTCTCTGGCACCAGGAAACAAACAAACATCAATTACATCCTTTGCAGAAATAGAGAAACAAGTTCTAAAATTCACGAGGAACTACAACTACAAAAGTCCCCAAAGAGCCAAGAGTCAGAGGCATCATACTTCCTGAATTAAGACAAGCTATATATATCTCGGTGATGAAGTGTTTGCCTGTCACACACAGGGCAGTTTTGACCTCCAGCACCTCCAATCAATGAATGAATACTTGCTACAGACCTATAGTAGTCAAAACTGCAGAGTGTTGGTGTGCATGCAAACACACAGGTGGTGGAACGGAATAGAGGGCTGGGAAATGAATCCAAACGTACACAACTGATCTTTCACTAGGAGGGCAAAGGCACAAACGAGGGTCTAACTGCTGGGGGCTTAGTGGGAGGAAGAGCAAGAGGTCAAGCCCGGCTCTGCACTGAGACCCTCCTCATCAACCGAACCATCAGTCGTTAGAAAACATCCTGAGAAGACTAGATTTCCAGATGTAAAAGAAAGAAACTGGGCTGTCACGCCATAAGGAAAAGTCAACTCACGTTGGTGGTGATGTGGGAACAAGAAATGGGAAAACCAAACTGGAGTTTGTTGAGTTGTGAGTTGAAAACTCAGAGCATGCATTCTTAATGGAAATGTAGTAATAGGCATAGAGGTCTATATAGAGAATCTATTAATTCCAGTGCTTACGGAGCATGAACACACTGCAACCTGCTCACATGCAGCATGAACACGCTGTGACCCGCTCACACGCAGCATGAACACGCTGCGACCCGCTCACATGCAGCATGAACACACTATAACCCGCTCACATGCAGCATGAACACGCTATAACCCGCTCACATGCAGCATGAACACGCTATAACCCGCTCACATGCAGCATGAACACACTGCAACCCTCTCACATGCAGCATGAACACACTGCAACCCGCTCACACGCAGCATGAACACGCTATAACCCGCTCACACGCAGCATGAACACGCTATAACCCTCTCACATGCAGCATGAACACACTGCAACCCGCTCACATGCAGCATGAACACACTATAACCCGCTCACATGCAGCATGAACACGCTATAACCCGCTCACATGCAGCATAAACACGCTATAACCCGCTCACATGCAGCATGAACACACTGCCACCCGCTCACATGCAGCATGAACACGCTGCCACCTGCTCACACGCAGCATGAACACACTATAACCCGCTCACACGCAGCATGAACACGCTATAACCTGCTCACACGCAGCAAAAACACACTAAACTCCTCTCCTCTCTCTGACTGCGGAGGACTCGCCATTCTGCCTGCCCCTCCGCTCTTGCATGAGGGAAAAGCCCATCCCGCCCTCCCTCTGGTTATAGGTGCAGAAGCTCTCAGGCCTAGGGTGTCCAGGAAAGCATTCTAGGATCCCTGGACATCTGCAAACCCGGTGGACAGGACATCCTACCAGTGACATCCTCTGGGTCCCTGTGTGTTTCCAGTCACCTCCTTTGCTCTATCCTAGCAGCCCCTGGGACTGGCCTTTCCATCATGATCAACATCTGGACACTGTATCTCAGCTTCTCTGATACAGAAAGCAAGGGCATTCTTCCAGCATTTTTGCTCATCAGTTTGTTTAATTGAGCAAAGGAGAAATGGGAATTAAGATAAGACCCGTCCCAACCTTCTCCTCACCCAAACCTACTAGGAAACTTAGGTCTGGGTGTGTACAAAGAGAGATTCACACTTCTCTCAAAAAGACACCAATCTCAAATGATTCTCAGCCCTCTACCAGCTAGCTTACTAAGCTGTGAAAGATGGCAAAGAGCAGGGTAGGGGCCAACAAAAGTCAAGAGTCTGCTAAGCAGACGACTGATTCAGTTCAACGGTGGCTGTAGGAGCTGCCATGGCACCTGGCCATCCCTGGAGGAGCACAGGAGGAGACAGCGCACTAAATTCTCTCCTCCGAATCTCACGTCCGAGATGACAGCTAATAAATAAGAAGCTCCTGGGGAGAAGTGGACTTCAGAGTTCCACAAACCCAAGGATGAGGTAGATGGAGAGGGATGGAGGCCACTGAGGAGGGAGGGAATTTCCTGTGTCCACTTTTACCCCTGTTGCACGTCGGCCTTGTGGTCTTGTGGACACAAGTGACACAGAAAACGTCCTGCACCCATTTGACTCCTGCTAAGGACCACTCCACCATGTTTCAGAGGGAGTGTTCACTGGCCATTGTTGGATCCTAGCAACTAAACTGACCCATGGCTGGAAATGAAGAGGGCCAGCGGAAGCATGCATGCACAGGTCGGTCTCTCTGTCTTCCTTTATGCACTGGACTTTTCTCCTGGGAAGAAAGGGGTGAGAGTCAGACGGAAGCCACTTAGGAGACCTGATGAGGGTCCCCCTGGCCGCGACACAACCCGAGGCAACTCACCCCAGATGAAACACTTAAGCTTCGATTTCCATAGCCGGCTCATCATTCACTCAGTCGCGAATGCCCCCCCCCCCCCGAGCCTTCAAAGAGCAGCTTGACCTGTCACCCCCAAACTTTTACTTCCACACCATAAAGAGCGGTGTTCACTGTTATCCTTAACAACTGATTTCAGCAATTGACACCATGGAGTGAATAGAGCTACTAGATGATTCAGTTTGATTTTAAAGTTAATTTCTAATCCAGGGGAGGACTGTCACCCATACCTGAACGCCAGAGCTCTCAGTCCCCTCTGGTTCTTTAAGAGCTCCTAATCAAAGATTTCACTCATTTGACCTCTATATGAGTGGAGAGTCCCAGAGAAGCATTTACCTCCTCAGTTACCCTGAGAACTCCCAAGCCCTCAGAGAGAAAAATGCCAGAAATCAAGAAGGTCATGGAGGAGAAAAGAAAAGCTCTCTTCTCACAACCTAATGATGTATGTATGTATCGTGGAGAGGGGATATCTGGCTGGCTGTCATGTACACATGGTAAACATACATGAAATACATGAACCACACCATCAGTGGGTCTGCCGTGGGGGGAATGCTGAGGTATGTATGTATCGTGGGAAGGGGATATGTGGCTGACGGTCATGTACACATGGTAGACATACATGAAATATGTGAACCACACCATCAGTGGGTCTGCCGTGGGTGGAATGCCGGCACTTCTCAGTAGATTATCTATTTTTGCTGAGCTGCCTTTGAAGCTTTCTTGTTTGGCAATCCCGTTATTTTAGAAATATCATGCCTGAAATACTTATTTGGTCAGCTATTTGCAGTATGGTTCTCTGTCCAAAAATCAGAAAGAGACCGTTTTTCTGAAGAGAAAGGAGGAACATCCAAGAGTCTCATACCCCCTTCTGCTCAGTTTTATCCTTTGGAATATAATTCTCAGGACTGCTTTTCCAGAGTTTATGGAATCAGAACTACTGATTTCTCAGGGAGACCTCGAAACTGCTAACTGCCAACTGACACACTCAACTCTCAATCATGCAGCTGATTTAACTGGGGGAGGCTGGATGGAGGCCTCGCTGGTTCCAACAGCCATGGTCCTATGCCAACAGGAACCTGTGGGCCCGTCAACCAAGCTCCTGGACTCTGGTCTTTGGTTTATCTCAAAAGATGTTTATAAAAGAAGAACCAGGTAAAACTATGAAATTTGCATCCAGGACGCAAGTGAGGGTCGGGTTTGCAAAATCAATTGTGCAGCTGTGTACACCCACTGCGCATTCACACACATGTCCCTTATTACCCAGTGGAAAACCATTAAAGGCACAGTAGTTCTGCCAAGTGGCGTTAGCATTTAACAGCTTCTTCGCTTAAGCAGCTCCGACTCTCATTATAGTTTGCCATGTGGCACAGGGGATTTTATGCGTTTAGCAGTGTAGGGGGCTCCAGCATGCTTTCTTTCTGGGCATGTTCATCCCACGGTTGGACAGCATCTTAGCAAAGTTGGTTCACTTAGTTTCGTTGACGGAGGGAGTCAGAGTCATTTGGAAACCGAAAAGGGAAATGAACATTTCAATCCACTTCAAACTCCTTTGGGATTCTCTCATTTATTAAAAACTGAAAGTAAGTTACTGCAAAACTGTAGGTCAAAAAAAAAAAAGTTAACCTGCAAACAATTAGTCTAAATATAACATTTATCATTTTACGGACAACTTTTATTGAACTTTTCCTTGCTTAATAGGAATATGACAGGCAGTAACAGCACTGTAGCACACAGGAGAAACTCGGTGCTATAGCACACAGTAGGAACTCGGTGCTATAGCACACAGTAGGAACTCGGTGCTATAGCACACGGTAGGAACTTGGTACTAGAGCACACAGTAGGAGCCCAGTACTATAGCACACAGTAGTAGCTACAGAGCTCAGCAGTCTGCTGGGGAGAGGGTAAAGCCCATTTTACCATTTGCATATGTAGGAACAGAAACATCTGCCATGCAAAGCACAGCTGAAATCACGTTCAAAATCAAAGGGCTCTCAAAGTTACACTGCAGCTAGCTTCCATTTCTGCACCCTGCATGAACTATTTATCTACTGGCTAGAGAAGGGGGCCCTCAAGCGACCCCCCCCCTTGAACAAGCTAAAGCGGAGTCCATACATCAACTGTTGCTGCTCTCAGAAGCAAAGCTGGGCATCTGTGTGCTGTTCCCCCTGAGTATCGCCCTCCCCTCGATCCTGTTGCTGAACACTTCACTGGGGAAGCAGCTATGTTTTCCTGCTGAAAGATTTTCGCGCTTATTCTGGAAGCCCCACATCTGTTTCCTCCTGGAAAAACAACTGCATTCTACACGTGAACGAAACACCTGACAATGGCCAGGTGTCTCTGGGGCTGGTCAAAAGTAGTTATTAGAGCAAAATCAGCCCTTGCCCTCGTGGGAATAGGAAGGTGACTAGTCCTGGTTAAATGTAGTCTCAAGGAAGGGGGTGTTATGCACAGGCCAAATTTCCTTTAAGTTAAAAAAAAAAAAAGATCTGCTTCCCAAAAAACATTTTTTTTTTCAACGAGCGCAGCAGACTTTGGATGAGGAGGGAATATTTCAACCCTGGTTTTTAAATATAAAATTGTTATTTAGTTAAGAGACTGAAGCCAGGTCCTGGCATTGTATCTGTTCGGAGGTCCGGTGGGAGTCACAGCAAAGCCGTGGGGCAGAAGGTAGAGCGAGATGGGCTCCCCGGGGGTTATTACCGTTATTATTATTATAAAAACAGATGTGTTTTTATTGGAGGGGAAGGAGAGCAGTCCCAGCCCTCTGTTTTGCTCCCTCACTCACCTGACTTTTGTTCGCAGCCACTTTGGCAAACAGGGCTTGAGACACCTTGGCCCTTTTCATCTCCTGTTGGATCTCATCATAAATAGCAGCTGTGATGTTGACGCTGGCGCCGTCCACCTTAATAGGGAGGTCTGTTGTCGGTGTCGAGGTTTTGGCCTACCAAGAGACCATGCAAATAGTAATTTAAAAAGTGCTGCATTCAGAGCGACCATCTGTGCAGAAATTATCAGAGGGTTTCAGTCAGCTGATGCCAAACCACATTAGCTACAGAGGGATACTTCCTGTCCATTATTCTAATCAGGTTAATTGTGATTGGAAATAATTGCAATGCATTCCTATAGGACAGACAGAGGCCTGCCAGCTCCTGCCTCCCCTCACAGTATCCTGGAGCCTCGCAGGTAGGAAGGCAGCCCTGGGCACCCAAACATGGCATCAAGCTACAAGCAGGCACGCAGAACACGGTCACCTTTTTCTTTGTAAAAAAATGGCACACCTTATAGGAAGAATCAATTCTTTAAGAAAAAAAAAATAACAGAGTAAATGGGTAGAGGTCTCTAAATAATAAATTATTACTCGATTTAATGCACTCCCGTGAGTACCTCTCGTTCTTTATTAAGGCTTCATGTATGTTATTTGAGCATGTGCGGCTCTCGTCATTACCGTCATTATGCTACCCAGACAGTCACCTAATTTCACCTAGGAAATCACTGGAAATGAAACAAAATTTCATTTCATAACACTGGGCTTCAGATGCCTTCCATACCCAGTTTTCATTTCCCTTAAATTCATATTGTGGTTTTATGCGCTCTGCCACGCTCGTTTTAATCGAATGATTTCCCATTAGCTTCAGAGACAAATGAAGGACAACGCGGAAGGTGTTGGGCTTCCTGGGGTAGGAATCCCCTAAAACATCCCAGGCAACTTGGTCCGAAAGACTGCCAGAGATGCGTCGCTTGCTTAGTCTGATCCTCAGGCTGCCTACCTGGAAGACCCAAGCAGGTTTCTTAACGCTGGCAACCCATCCTTGTGTACATGGCCGACCAAATGGATCGAAGTTTGGGTTTTACTTTGCCCTCACCCACCCTACTATCCTGTAAGAATAATCGCATCTTTCCCTCCGCTGCTGCCCTCCCCTCGGCTGGCACTATGCAGGTCTGGTAGGAGACAGCCTACAGTCAGGATACAGCCGTCCTGTGCAAGGACGTCCTGAGCCTGGGTTCCTGCGGAGGCTTGGCTTCCTGAGAGAGCACGGCGGTATTTGCTATCTTCCTTTCTTCCCTCCATCTTCCCTCCCCACCCCATCTTCTCTGCTCGTTACTTCCAAGTCACAGTGTGTGATTTATGGGCTTCTGTGGGCCAGGCACTCCAGGAAGACCAGTAACTTCTTTTCTCACACAACTCTTGTAAAAAGTCTTAACTTGGTCTAACAGTCGGAGAACAGTAAGGGAAGGCACACTGAGCCCATGCAGTACAGCACCAGAGACTTAGTACCACTCTGCTGCCCTGTTTCCACACAGGGCAAGCTTCCCGTAACAACTCAGTCTTCGAGTTTCTTCAAGAAGTTTTCTTCTTCGCAAAATCTCTAGCACACAGGCCGTGCTCTCCTTGTTAAGTGAATGGTATTAGGTTTATCAACTGTTTGCATTACCTCTGCAAATCTTCACTTGAACACTAAGGGCTAGGGCAAAGTGGTGACCGCAATATGTGGCCAGAGTCTGGAGTCCGGCATCAGTATAACTACATACAGTTTGAGTGTTGACGCTACCCTCGGCCACGGAACTCAGTTCTAGCAACTGTTTAGCCCATTTGAGCCCGCTTCCTCACCAGTCACATAAGAACATCACCGCAAAACAGTGATGGTGGAGCGCGTTCAGACCGCTCACAGCACGCACTGTGCCGGACCTGGGGTGCGAATGACGGCCGTTCTCTTCCTATGGTGCTTTGTGACCAAGGACACCGAAGAACGCTGGCCGCTGAATAAGTGTGAGAAGATCCTGGAGGTTTAATTTCAAATCTGAAATGTCTCCGGTGTGTTGTTAAACTGATAATAAAGTGTTGAAGGGGTCTGGAAAATAATTTGTGTAAAAGCTGCCTTTGTGTACGAAGTTGCTGGCTCCAAATGAAGGCTGTTTGGTTCCTACTCTCTTCCATTCTCAAACAATCGCTCTCCAGAGCCTTGAACTTGTTATGTCACTGATGACCTCACTGAGATTACAGGCGGGTATCGCTATGCTTGGTTTTCTGCTGTCACTATTGGTACAAAGCACCTTTCTTGCTAAGCTAGGTCAGAAAGAATTTTAAACACATAGAGACATAGGTATGCATGAAATGTTTGAAAGATTCAGACAACTTTCTCTTTCCCAATCTCCAGTCACAAATATAGAATAAAATGGCAATGAAGGTACAATAATGGTTCTAGGATTATACTCCTCAAAAGTATATTTCATATGTACTTTCGGAAGTCAAAAGAAGCTGTAAAAAATAAATGCTCAACTTCCTGTACTTATGCCTAAGAAAATCTTTATCTAGGAATTTTCAAGTTCTGATCCTGATTCAAACAAAGAAAATGTCTGAATTGTGAAGCCATATTAAGCTGGCCAGGCTCTGGGAGTGATCGGGTCTCTGGAAGATTGCCGAAGATACAATCTCGTTAGAAAAATATTGCAAAGACACTGACAGCAAAACCAACCGACCTGCGTGGCTTTTCCAACAAGTACCAGTGGCCTTGTTCCAGGAGAATGGCCTGGCCGGACGGACATGGAGTAGGAAGTATGGCTGGACTCCCCAAAGGCTGAATAGCCTTTAACCGTGGTAAAAAATACTACTGAATTTACTGGCAGGCAATGTTAGTGAAAACTAGCAATGTCCTAACAAGAGTTCACTATTTATTCCCTGCTATTGAAAGAAAAATAAATTTTAAAAAAAAAGAAAAAAGAAAAATAAATTAAAAGGCTTGGTTGCACATGTCCAAAGTCAAGACTTTAACAGTAAGTATGGCTCATGATTTACTAAAACCTGAAGTTTAAGTAATGCAATTCAGCAGGGCATGAGGGGACGTGACCTTTAGTTACAAATCTACTGCAGGCTGCAAAAATATAGAGTCAAGGTACATGGCAGGAAATGATGATAATACTTGTGAAGGGTCTAATATTCCTACCAGAATGCAGTTCTGATTCTGTATTTCATTAACTTCTTTGAACTTATCAGAAAACCAAACTAGTAAGAACAAAACTATAGTATCCAAGCAAAGCCACCTTTTATTTTGATGGACTATCTTTTCAGTTTTGCGTACACAGGTATCTACCAATTAGTTGTTGGCTTTGAGAACCATCAGAATCTATGCAGCCCAGAGAATGGAATGGTTTGACTGTAAGCCAACAAGTGGGGAAAGTTGAGGGGAAACAGGAAGTAAGTGAGGAATGAGCAGCTTACATCTGAACTGGAAATGTACCCTGCCTACCTCGTGCTCTGAACACTTTAGAAGTGAGCAGACAGGCAGGCCAGACATTCCCAAATCCAATGAAGAGGGGCAAACCAAGGCCTCCTATCGCCAGGACCCATCCCTCCACCCTGCTACCACTCCCTACACACAAGACTTTTCTACTGTGTCTCTTCAAAAAGTTTTTATTTCAGCTAGGCGTTGGTGACACACGCCTTTAATCCTAGAACTCGGGAAGCAGAGGCAGGCCGATCTTTGACTTCGAGGCCAGCCTGGTCTACAGATCAAGAGCCAGGACAGGCTCCAAAGCTACACACAGACACATAGAAAGCCTGTCTCGAAAAACCGAAGGAAAAAAAAAAAGTTCTTATTTCTTTCTCATGGGGGGAGGTGTGTGTGCACAGGAGTGTAGATGCCAAGGAGGCCAGAAGTGTTGGATTCCTCGGGAGCTGGAGTCGCAAACAAAAGTAATAATCGGTCTTCACTGCTGACCCATTTCCCCAGCCCCCTGCTTTGTCTTGCTGGACCTGCTTACAGCAGTGATTGAACTGCTCCTTCTTGCCCGCAACAACTTTCTCCTCCCCATCTCAATTAACAAGCAATTTAAAGGAAAAAAAAAGTGTTTGGTTTTTTGTTGGTTTGTTTGTTGGTTGGTTTTTGGTTTTTCGAGAGAAGGTTTCTCTGTGGCTCTGGGGTCTGCCCTGGAACTAGAAAGTTTGCTATACAAACACAGTTTCCACCCCCACCCCTTGCTTCTGAAACTGACAGTGGGTAGTAGCTCACCCCACTCTTCTTGCCTAGTCCCCTTTACCTGCTCATGGGAAGAGTGGGACATTCCCAAAGGGGAAGGAATAACATACCACAGCATGGGATTACCATATGACAGAGCTACAGGCCATACCCTTTGACCTGTTCCTTGGATTAAGAAACCCTTGAGTTATGTCTCTTGGATTTCAAGGGAAAACAGAGTAACCATGGAACAAGAGGTTTGTAAGTGAAGTGTGGAGCGGGCGGCTCACCTGTGGGGTTCGGGACGAGCTGGGGCTGCTGGAGGCAGAGGAGACCATGCTCGCATTGGGGTTCATGCTCCGCTCCCTCTCATCCTGGTAAATGCGATCACGTTCCACTTCAGGCAGGTTGAGGAAGTTCTGCATGGCCCTCAGGTTTACGAGCAGAGACTGAGAGGCAGTCCTGGGGTCTTCTTCCTTACGCAGAATCTCTGACAGCAATCCCTGGTAGAGTGGAGGAGAGAAACAGGCAAAGTCACGTCTGCAGGTTTACGGGTGTGGTTCCCGTCTCCCGCCCTACCGCCCCTCTATCGGTTTGGCATAACCAGCTTGAGAGGATACCAGGAACATGCCTAATTCCTTCAGGCTCAGAAGGGATCTGTGGGAATGTGCTCCCCTTCCGGGGATGTGCCTTATTTAGGACTTCTATTCTGCCGCCTCATCATCACTGCGATAATCCCGCATGAGGCAACGCCAGCCCAGCGAGCAAGGTAGGCGCTTTGGAGGAAATGTGGGGCTGCAATTACCGCCAGGTGCCTCCTGCAAGTATTTCAGGAGCTGTAAGAACTCTCTCTGCTTGAAACTGGGAGCTCTTGGCAGTCCTGCTTAGCTTTACAAGTCTGCCAAGTTTGGTAAATTTAGTTCCGACATTTAAACAGCATGGGAGATTTACATCGATTTAAAAAAAAAATAAAATAAAAGCTTGGCTGAATTTATGTATGACTGGCCACTGGTTTCAATAGAGATGTTTCTTATGGCAAGGGAAAAAAAACAGAAAAAGGAAAATAGAAATATAGAAAGCAAATGGCTGTAATCTGTCAGCTCTGATGATTCTGCACACAGTAGTTACGCTTGCACAGGTAACGTGAGACACCCCAGACTTCTGTGAGGTAGCTTCTTGGGGAAGCTCTAATCTTACAGTTAAAGTGATGGAAATATGGACACGTTAGCTAGGGACCTGAACATGCTTGAACTGCAGCGTGGGTAGGCTCTGGCACTTTCTCGATGTACAACTCAACCCAATTAGGGAGCTCCAAGTGCAGTGTTTCTGTGGACACAATTGCCAAAGATTTTGCCAATACTCTAGTAACACTGCATGGCCTGAGAGGACAGGGAGAGACAAGGGAGAGCCATTACGACCCCATACACTTGTGGATTAACTCACAGGGACATCATTACATATTCTCAGCTGATATCCTTTCACAGGGCGGGACACTATGAGTTCAGGGTTTAGGACTGCTCCCCCCAGGAAGAGCTAAGACATTAATCCTGTAGCTTTGGACAGATGGGGCAACCCCAAGTCGTGAAGAGTCACTTCTATGAACTGTAGCAAAGCCCTGCAGGTGCCAATGATGTTTGCTCTGAGGGAAATTAATATAAATGCAAGAGACACAGCTCACATACAAAACAGTGGTGGACGGGAAGGGAAGAAATATTCTGACTGGTCAGAAATCTGCAGGGCCCAGTGGGCATTTTCATATAAACCAGTGTATTGTAATGCAATATAGCAAATGTCGTTTATAGGAAGGCATATCACGCGGCTACCAACATTTCAAGGAAGCACAATCATCATTTGAAATACCACATGAGGGCTGGCAAGATGCCTGATGGCCTTGGTTCAATTCCTGGGGCTTACATGATAGGAGGAGAGAACTACAAGCTATCCTCCGAACCCCACATGTGCACATACATGTGCACGCATGCACACACGCATGCACACACACACATACAAATAAACCTAGTAATTTTTTACCCACATCAAACAACTATACCACAAGGAATCTATGCTCGCTCTGAACTTGGAGGTCACCCTTACTTTTGTTAAAGGAGCCCTAAAACTTGGAGGAAGTGCACAGCACACAATGTCATCTGTTTGAGGTCAGCATGTACGTAAGGATAAAATAGGCCACGCCACGCAGCTAGAAGGGATGTGAATGTGTACATGTGGCTGTGTAAGATTTGATATGTGGGCATGCACATATGTGCTCAAGGAGAGAGCGAGATAGGTGGTGGGTGTGTAAAAATACCCCACTGCTACAGTGATGGGAAGGGAATCCAGATCTCATGGCATGCTTCGAGAGGACAAACGAGGTGCTTGTCTTCCAGGAAAGCGTGACGCAGCCTGGAAACCCATTCCCTTTCTGGAACTAAGAGTCGGTTGTGCCTTGGGTTGCCCTACTTCCCATTTTAAATGAGCAACCTGAAATATATTCATAATGGATTTGCTTCAAAGATTTTCTTTTTAAAAAGAATCTCTAAATTAATATGAGAAAAGGAAGTGGATTTTAAATTGCTTCCAGTTTCCAGAGTCGATACGACACTCAAATTGATATCTTCTGAGCTTTCTTTCATGATGAGTCACGCTCAAAAAGAATGAGTTGATTTTCTCCCACCCACCCGTCCGCCCTCATCCCCCCCCCCCAACTACCTTCGGTATTGTAATAAAAGTGTTTTAGGGACATCATGGAGATACTCACTATGATTATAATTCAAAACAACTCAAAGGCAGAGTTTAAATTATTCTTCCTCCATGAAATTATTTTCATGAGTCACATAGTGTATTACAGCAAAGGCTTCTTACATTTGAAAATGATATCACAAACCATTATTCTAAAGCACCATAACCAAAAATTATAGAAAAAGTCATTCAAAAGCATGGAGTGTTTTTTGTTGGTTTCTTGCATAGGATCCTTCTTTTGCATCTGTCATGCATTAGACAAATTCACCCATCTCTTGGAGCAGCACATACAGAGTACCCTGGAGGGTGGCTGCTGGCCAGCATCCCTGCTGCAGTCAAAGGCGCACAGCGTTTGGATCTTAAGTGCATGGCAGCATACATGCGTCTACTGAGTCATTCACCTGAATGCACACACAGTCTCAAATACGCAGGCTTGGCCAGGGCCACCTTCCCTTCCTATGTGGCCACCAGGAAGTTACAGAATTGCTCCAACTCTCACCAGCGTGGCAGTGGTCCCAAAGGACATTCTTTTCACTCAGGACACTCTCAATTGGAAGTGACTAACTGAAACACAAAAGACCTTTGATGTTTGGTTCTGATGTTTTTTTACACTGGTTATTTGCTCGCCTTTAACTACTATAAGCTAAGGTTTGTAAAACGCACTGTCTAAATTCTGTAGGCATACGTGTGAAATGAATTCAGTTAGCTTAAAATACACACACACACACACACAAACATATACACACATACACACAAACATACACATACACACAAACATACACATACACACAAACATACACATACACACAAACATATACACACATACACACAAACATACACACACATACAATCTACAGCCTAACTCCCACATCCGCACAAACCACCCCACCGCCCGCTAATTATCAAGATGAATAAATGTTTATCATATTGACTCTGTCTTGAATGGAACATAAATTAATAATTTATATCATTATTAAATATTTCTAAGGCCTCTGCTACTATGTCATCTGGCATTTTAATTATCAGGCAGCCAAGCAGGAGGTATCACTTGGACATTGCCATTATGTAGCTCGAGATATAGAAAACGTGGTGTGACACCTGGGCTCTGGAAGGGGGGGAAAAGATGCACTCCTATCGATAGGAAGGTCGTGAAAGGAAATTAATAAATTAACCAGGATATTGCTTATTAAAGTTGCACATCAGTAATTATATTAAAACATACTGCACTATTGAGTCAAATGGCTATTAAGTATTTGCCTCATTGGGGGCAACAGAATCTGCATGGAGACACCGTTTCCTCAGTGGTATCAGCCTACTTTACACAAGATGAGAAACCATGTTGCCTGCCAGGGCACAGGCACAGGTTGACACAAAGTACACATGCCTGTCACATGAGCTCTTGGGTTCCAAGTCACCAGAATAAAGAAGTTTAGGCAAAGAGAGCCTCAGAGGGTGTTTGCCCTGGCTCATCAATGGGGGAATTTACAAGCGTTTCAGGCCATCACCAGCACCAGGAGAACAGACCGGTCTGGGAAGGAACTCACAAAGTACAAAGCGACAATTGTATCACGCAGTCTGGCTCGCCTGGTAATACAGGCTATCATCAAAGATAAAAGGAAGAAATTAAGGTGATTTTCAAAGTAAAAGAAATTCGTGATCTTATGTTGTCTGTTCTAAAACAGCGTTTCTCAGTATCACCTAGAATGAATTGTACTTTCTGTCGCTGACTGTTTCAACACCTCACCAACTGATACAGTTTTCCCTTATGTGAGTGTGCAGGTACACACGCTGATACTCAGGAGGGCGTGGCAAACATTACTACGAGTGACACGTTCAAGCTTCTACACTAACCTTGTCACCTTGCCGGGGACAGGTGGCAGAACATCTCAGGTAGGGCCCTCAACCCTGTGGCACAACACACATCTGTATGGACTAGGTTTTAGGACTGTCCAGGCCCCCGTAGGGCAGGTCAGGGCTGGCTATGGTAGGGTTCAGGCATCCTGTTGGCCTGGCCCCTGTCACTTGGCATCTGTAGTCTCTCTCTCTCCCACCTGCCGATTTTTAAAGTCACAACAGGCTGGATCTGAATAGATCAGCCTTACATGTGGTTTGCAAGGTTTTGGCACCTTCCTAGCGTTAGGCTACCTTGGTTGTAGGAAACCGTAAGCCAGATATTTCCCCTCAGGGAAGATATCTAGGGAACTCCCAAACCCAGTGCACCTGTCCCAAAGAACAGCCGCTCCATTAATTCCCTTCTCAGTGATGACTTGATGAAAAGCCCAGGGGGACTCAAGAAGAACAAATGGAGGACAAATGTCATAAATTCAAAACACATCAAGCACCATCTTGGTTCAGAATCAGGAGAAGAGTTGCGGACTGTGGGACTGGGGGTGGAGGGGCACGGCTTTTGTGGAGGAGGTGAAATTGGATCTAGGTGAAGCTTCAAAGGCAAGTAGCACCTGCAGGGACCCATAATGGTACAGCCAGGAAGGGGGAACTCTGCAAAAAAAAACCTGAAAGGCATGAGACCAGGCTTTCTCCAGACAGGCAAGGGAAGTCTGCTCTCAAGTGGGGAACAAAGGTACAAGAACAAGTGGCATGAGGCCCTCGGACGTGAAGACGACCGTGCACATCGGTGAGATCTGGAGGCACCGGCGTAGGCGCACACCACGCAACAGACATCGCCCCCAAATGAAGCGATATTAGATAATCTGCTCAGCCTTTCTGTCACCTGCAACAAATTAGGCTTTCAATATGCAAAACATCTTCCTTCCAGAAAAACAAATGATCGTGATGCCACTTAATTGTAATTTAATGAGGCATAATTTATTTTTTAAAGTGATATACACCAGGTGTGTAGGGGGAAAGCGGAGGGGCCGAAGCCTGGTGTTTTCTCTGAGAGTCAAACTAGCTGGAGGCCATTTCCATTTCTATAAATTACATACATGGCTGCTTGTGGCCATTGAAATGGGAGACAAAAAAAAAAAAGCCAACTTGCGGTGTTCACCATGTTACTGCAAAAGACAGAGGTAACAATCCCAACAGCAACTCGCTGACCACATAGCAAAGAGTCTGTAAGCTCTGGGCGCCTATGTGATAAGGGGCGGATGTGAGGAGGTCGCATCTGCCCTTCATGCGTGCTGCTGAGCTGTGCACCAGCGAGAAATCCTATAGTCCCCTGCGTTTAGACTGGCAACGTCAGAGGACATAGCATGCTTTAGTCATTCACAGACTGAAGCTAGACCGAGGTAGGAGAGTCAGTTACACAATGCATTTAAGGACAAACCTTTTCAGGTATCAAGTGACATCGCCTTTGAAAATGTAAGGTTCAAAAAATATATCACGGCGAGTCTGAAAATATGTGCATACAAGGCCATGGTCCTTAAAACAAAAGATGTCGTGACCAATAGTGAGATTTCAGAAATCTGTAGGCTCACTCCCACTTTCCAGAGGAGGCTCTGCTAGGGACTTGGGCTGCTCGTCCACTTGCCCTGGAGGATGACCTGCTTATGACCACTCCCCTTGAATGCAGAGAGGGAGGGAAGGGCCGCTCTATGTTGCTGTCCCTTTTTGATAAAACCTTAACTGTCACACAGTTCTGATGACTCAGGTAAGAAGAGAATACTATTGTGACTGTTGTTGTTATTATACAACTGATTATCACTGGTACCCTAAGAAGCCAGGTAAAGTCCAGCTTCTAGTTGGACCCACATAGCAAGCTCATAACATATCACAGATTCCCTAGGAGTCAGAGAGAGCACTGGAGCCTGCGGCGGGGCCAGTGGATCGTCCTAGCATCCACCAATTAGAGCTGACCTGTCCTAGGAAGTTGTTTCCCTTGTCCCGCTTTCTTCTAGACACTCCCCAGGCATAGCTCCCTCTGTTTGCCAATAGAACAGGTTTCCCATAACCGACAACTGTACCGTGATTCTGGCTGCTGAAATTCATTTGTGTAATGCTGAAAATGTTCACCCCGCCCCCAACTCCCAGAGCTCTGCTAAGCCAGAAAGCCAGAGTACTTAGTCTGATTTGAATAAAACGCATACTGGGCACAACAATGGCAATCTGATTTTTATTATTAAAAATGATGTGCTAAATCCTCAAAGAAAGTGTCCTTATTGCATTAGTTTAATAAAATCTCTTTTATTACAATATCTCTTTATTGAGAAAGACAGCCTATGAATGTCATATTTTGTAGGATGGGTTAGATGGAACTGAACACCTAAAGGAAATTAATGTACTCTGCAAATAAAAATGCGTTTACAAAAGTTAACAGTTAAATGTTGACAGGCCAGAGACATGCTACTCAAGGCACTCAGAGGTTTGGTCTGTGCAAATATAGGCCTCCTTTGGACTGAGGTGAACAGGACTAATTTGGTCTCACATCTGTACCAACTACCATCTTTCACACTGGCCACTACAAAAACTATCTCTCTCCCATCATGGAAGGCCATAGGGGGCTGATTCTATACATTCTGTGCTTGGCCATGAGCTGGTGGCAAGGAGAATACAGACCTTTAAGGAAACACTTCTTCATCACAGCTCTGGGAGAGTCTTATCTTGGGTGGAGAGTCTACAGCAGGCCCCAGCAGGCCACGTATTTAAAGGCTAACTCGCAGACACTCAAGATCATTTTATTCAACCTACCAAGAACAATCACGGAAACTGAGAGTTTGCAACACGTCAACTCCACTTACAATTACACCATACACCTTAAGCCTGCAGTTTATAAATTAAATACTTGTGTCATGAGAAAACTTCCCAGTGCATTCTATGAGACTTGACCACGGTACCTGATGTATCAGAATATATTACACAAGCAACGTAAGACAAATGGGTACAGCAGAATATTCTTTAAGTCAAAAGAGCCTGTGCTCTCTCAGTACAGCACCCCTGTCCAAGCCACAGGTAGCGAGGCCCAATAGAGGGACATTCCAGGCCCAGTTCTTGTCATGTTTGCCATGTTTAACCTACAAAATCTATGCAGTGGCAGGCATATTTCACGGACGGTCCCATGTCACTCCCCCTCGCCCTCTGCTCCATCTTGCCTTTAGGAAGCCATAACTCCTACACCAGGCCTAGGCATGCACATCCGAAGACAAAACCTTCTAAACACATCAGCACCAAACGGCAAAAGCAGAGGAGTGAAGAGGTTCTCTTTGAAAACACTTTGTCAGTGACACACTCAGTCCTGAGCACAGACGGGGCTTTCGCACACTGTGCAAGAACCAGGGCCCAGGATGCTATCATTAATAAATGGGCCCTGGCTAGCCATCATTTCCACGAATGGTCTATGGAACAGCTGTCGGCAATCTGCTCCCCACGCTTACCAGTTTGGCTATTTTATCACAACGTTAGCGAGATTAGCACTCTCTAAACACAAGGCAAAAAGTACATTTACTTATTTCTATTTCAAATATATCAGATGCCTTTAAATATGGAGGAAGCGCTGCAGCAGCACAAGCTGGCTTGGGACAGCCCAGCGCTGTTCTCTCCTGCTGTAACACTGTTCTCTCCTGCTGTAACATTGTGTTCTCTCCTGCTGTAGCACTGTGTTCTCTCCTGCTGTAACACTGTTCTCTCCTGCTGTGCACTGTTCTCTCCTGCTGTGCACTGTTCTCTCCTGCTGTAGCACTGTGTTCTCCTGCTGTAGCACTGTTCTCTCCTGCTGTAGCACTGTGTTCTCTCCTGCTGTAGCACTCTGTTCTCTCCTGCTGTAGCACTCTGTTCTCTCCTGCTGTAACACTGTTCTCTCCTGCTGTAGCACTGTTCTCTCCTGCTGTAGCACTGTGTTCTCTCCTGCTGTAGCACTCTGTTCTCTCCTGCTGTAGCACTGTGTTCTCTCCTGCTGTAGCACTGTTCTCTCCTGCTGTAGCACTGTGTTCTCTCCTGCTGTAGCACTGTATTCTCTCCTGCTGTAGCACTGTTCTCTCCTGCTGTAACACTGTTCTCTCCTGCCGTAACACTGTGTTCTCTCCTGCTGTAACACTGTGTTCTCCTGCTGTAGCACTGTTCTCTCCTGCTGTAACACTGTGTTCTCTCCTGCTGTAGCACTGTGTTCTCTCCTGCTGTAGCACTGTGTTCTCCTGCTGTAGCACTGTTCTCTCCTGCTGTA